>BHFT01035057.1:0-37845 GCA_004320025.1 Laticauda laticaudata | reverse complement strand
CCTTTTGAGAGCGGATAACAACGGATGGAACATTTTTCTCGTCCGCTGTGTCCTTTTTACCAATGTTTTGCATCCGTCGGCCAGTGTGACAGGGCCTTAAGTGCAGTGGGACAGGGCCTTAATATTGCATTAGTTAGCATTTCACTAATGGTTTGAACCATTTGCAAATTCCAGGCACTTTTTTCAAGAGTAATTTAGTTTACATTATTGTCATTGCACCTCATACAATGAAATTAAATACCATCTTCAGTGTACATTATGACTTTGAAAATAAACACAAACAAACATCCTTCACATTGTCGACATTGAATTGAAAACCCCTGATATTGCATTAATATTGCACTATACAGTAAAATTCAATAGAGTTACTCTCCTTGTAAAACATCCCAACCTGCAGTTAGTCAAGTTGGGAGGCAACCTAAAAAGAATTTACATTTAGCAAATACTGTCAAGCTCCTAGTAGTAATACATAACCAAGGAAGCCAGATTCACAAGGAATTCCATTAATTCAAGGGTCTTCAAACTTGGCAAGTTTAAGACTTGTGGACTTCAACTCCCAGAATTCCTGAGCTAACATGAATGGAGGAAGAATTCTGGGAGTTGAAGTCCACAAGCCTTAAAGCTATCAAGTTTGAAGACTCCTGCATTAATCAGATGTAAAGTCTGAGAATTCAGACTGAGGTATTCCCTTCTTAGAATTGTGCCCACCTGAATTGGGGGTGTGATGTCAGCTTTGAATCCAGGGCCAATTAGGAATTGTCATCTGGGAAATCTTGATAGCTTTCAAAGGTTTGGTCCCACAGATAATCAGGTGTGAGCTTATGACTGAAGTTGAGCTTTGGGAAGGATTGAGTGGTACATTGAGTGGCTTGATTGCATCTCTAGATTACTGGTGGGATTACTGAAGTTGATAGCCATTAGGGATCTTTACTTACCTCTTCATAGCCACCGAGGTCACCATGGAGCTGGTCCAAGTCATTGGGAGCCCAGATATTGTATACTAGATATGAGTATTGTCTTAGTTGCAATATGATTCAAAGGTGGAGGATGTTTCTATTAGATCTTTATCATGGTTAGAGGACTCCTAACTCCCCAACTGTTTTGCAGTTTTCTAGTACTACCCTCCCCAACCCTGATCCCTTTTCAGGGAAGCAGGATGTATTGGGCTGGTCCTCCCTAGGTGATTAATTAACCCAGAAGAAAATAAAAAGAAAGCCACAATATTCATTTAGTGTTCTTACAAGAATGACCTTTACAGGAAGACAGATCTTTCAAAGGGTCTTAGATCAGGGGTCCCCAACCCCAGGTCTGTGGACTGCTATTGGTCCATGGCCCATTGGCAATAAGGCCATGGAAGCAGCAGATGAGCACAGGAAGCTTTATTTATGCAAGCAGTGTGTGTGTGTGCGAAACCATCCCCTCAACCTGCTGCCATTGCTGCCACTGTCGGTCCACTGTGCTGGAAATGTTAGGGACTACGGCCTTAGATGGTATTTCTACATTGGTGAGGGGATTGGATTAGATCAGGGCTGTCAAACTCGTGGATGGTGGGCAGGATGCATCACGTGCTGGCCACACCCACGCCTGGTTTAGCGAAGGTGAAAAAAGTTGTGATACATCATGTGATGCCACCATGATGACACGAGTTTGACACCCATGGATTAGATGATCTCTGAGGTCCTTTCCAAGTCTAAAGTTATGATACTATGATAGTATAATAGTTTTGTGAGATTAATTAGGAAAATTTGATAATGAAAATGGCACAAAGAAATGACACAAAGAAAATGGCACAAAGAAAAACTTGTTTTATATTTTATAGAGAAAAAAATATATAGAGATTGTTATAGCCTTCTCTCTGACATACTACCTTTGTCTAGGTATTCAATATTATATTTTCAGTTAAGTGCTCACTCAACTGAAGTCTGAGGTAAAATAGGCTAGAACAGATGTACTTTCTCAACTGCCAAAGACTAAATTCTTACATTCTCCATGTTTTCATCTTGATATACACTGAAGTGTTGCTGCACCTTTTCAATTAAAGATGTATACACAACATAAATGAAGAGTATTTGAGTGCCAGGTACACAATGATTCATGTATCCTAATGTTTAAACCTAATGTGTATATTACATGGTACAGCTTACAGATTAGAGAAGGACCAAAAATTGTCGCTGAAACAGTTATGACTTAGTTGTACTTAACTTACAGTATACTCCAAATTTTGAGAATGTTTCATATTTTGACCCCAAAGAGAGTGCATTAGATCACATTATGTTTTTCCAGGATTTTTTGATTTACAAAATATATTCCAAGTGAATGAAATGGGATCAATGTTAATAATAATTAGCAGCAGGCAGTGCAAAAGTATTAGGATTATATTGGTTTTCTGGTTTTACTAAAGATTAGTTGGTTAAATCCTTTCTTGCAATTAATTTACCACTTCCAACCCAGTAATTCCTTCCCACATGAACTCCCTCTCAGTCATCTGTTTTCACATACTTGACATCCAGATTCTTTTTAAATTATCTGTGCTGCTAGCCCTTGAGGCCCCCTGCTTGCCTTTAAGTTTTCAGAATCAATTATCCCTGCCAGCACTGCACTGTCCTCTGTTCTACCAAGTACACTTCCACTGAACATTTCCTTTCAAATTGCCAGTTTGTGATGATTTATCTGCAATCAGAAAAACAGCCACTCAAAGCAAATAATAGCAGGTCAAAAGACAGCATGACTTCCCTACCAAAACTATTTCTCTTGCACAAGAGAAAGTTGTACCCATGCCTAATAGTACAATCTAATGCATTTTTACACACAGATAAACCACGGATTTATTCCCAGTTTCAGACATGGATTATTTAGATGATTTTCAGTTTTATATCTATCCCAAATCTTATTGGTCATAAGTCACCTCTGATGCTTGAACTGTGTTGGCCATAGACGAAAATGGGATGAAGAAGTTGCTAGATAGGGATATCTGGAACTTTTGGCACTTCTATACTATTTTCCAATTGGGACGCAGTGGCTAAAGCCCATGTCACACCGAACCAACGGATTCAAAGAGGATGTAAAACGGACAAAAAACCTTGCCATCCGTTGGAAAACGCGATGTACTCACTGCCTCCATTTGGTTTCCCCTCTATCCGTCCAGCATCCGTCTATTGACGTTTCATCTGCTCAGAAAGTTTTGGGCTGCCTAAAACTTTTGCGCGGAAAATGTATCCAGTTCGTCCGTTCTGCATCCGCTACGCACCCGTTACGCATCCGTTACTCATCCGCTATATCCGCTGGGCATCTGCTACGCATCACAAACGCAACTCGCATCCCCGGATGCAGGGAGGAAGCGGAACGGATGCAGAACAGATATAGAACGGATGCAGAATGGGATGTCAAGCGGAAACAAAGCATTTAAAACAGAAAAAAACGTTCGCAGGAGGGGACCTATCTCGGATATTAAGGATGTCTTACAGGATGCCTAGAGGATGCCTAGAGGATGCCTAGAGGAATGCAAAGGACACCTATACTGCCTATAAAAAGGCGGAGCAAATCGTCTGCATCTCACTTTCAGACCAGCAGACCAGCTGTGCAGACCTCTGCAGCTTCAATCTGACTCTTCCTCTTCCATAGCATCCAGTCATGGTCCACCGTGGATTGTGACAAAGTCCTTTTGACAGCCACCATCCTTCTGCAAACAGTGCGAAACCATCTACAGGCTCTGTGAACTCTACTATGGGAAGAAAAGGAGCCACCCCAAAAAAATCTGGGTCCAAAGATGGTTCACCAGAAGAGCAGAGGAACGACTGTACAACAAGCTGATGGTGGAGCTCAGGAGCGAAGACACTCGGCCGTTCCAGAACTTCATGAGGATGCCTCCAGCCATGTTGACGAAGTTATGGAGCGGCTGAGACCCAGGTTGACCAAGCAGAGCACCAACTCCGGCCCAGCCTGGACCCTGGGCTCAAGGTGGCACTGACTCTGTGCCACCTGGCCTCAGGGACACCTACAGGAGCATGCAGTACGGCTGGAGGGTGCCACACAACACCATCAGCATTGTGGTCAGAGAAGTGGTGCAGGCCATCATCGAAGAATACATGGAGGAGCTCCTCCAGTGCCCCTCCACTGAAGAAGGATGGAAGAAAGTTGCAGAGCAGTGGTATCAGAAGTGGAACTTCCCACACACCGTTGGAGCCATAGATGGCAAGCACGTGGCCTGCAAAAGTGCCAGCCAAGTCGGGTCCACTTATCACAACTACAAGGGCTTCTTCAGCATCATCCTCTTCGCCATGGTCGATGCTGACTACAAATTCATGTACATCGATGCTTCAGGCAACGGCTCATCTTCAGATGCCCAGGTATACAACGCCAGTCACCTCAAGGAGGGGCTGGAAAGCAACCTCATGATGGGCTTCCCAGATCCAGACCCGCTGCCCAACGACACGCAAGATGTGCCCTACTTCATCATGGGGGATGATGCCTTCTCCCTCACAAACCTACCTCATGAAGCCTACACCTCCAAATACCTCACCTGTGAAGAGAGGATCTTCAACTACAGGCTGTCCAGGGCAAGGCGAGTGGTGGAGAACGCCTTTGCATCCTGGCCAACAGGTTCCAGGTACTTCTCACCCACCTGCAGAGCATCGCCCAGAGACCTGAGGAGGATCGTGGAAGCTTGCTGCATCCTGCACAATCTCATGCGCACCCGCTACCCAGTGTTGCAGAACAGGCTTGTGGACCATCAACAAGGCAATGGGGACATGGAGCCTGGGAATGGAGGCAAGGGCAAAAACCTGATCGACACTGAGGATGGCAGGGCCCCAACAGAGCCTCAAGTGAGGCGAAGAAGCAGCGCAACCTCCTGAAACACTGGTGCAACTCCCAGCTGGAGCAGTGGATGGCAAGACAGGATGTAAATGCTTAATGGATGTCCTTCAGCCTGTCTCATCAACACGGATGAAGATTGGGCCATGTATGATTGGTTGGCTACCAATGAATAGGGCGTTTAATAAAGAGTTGTGTTTATGTTGACAAGTGTGGATAATTATTAATTATTATTGATAATGAAGGGCCATAGGTGTGGCACCTGGGAGGGTGGACCCATACATTCCCATATGCTTGCGCTGAGGATTTACCTTATCCCACAGCTATTTTACCCATCCCAAAGGTAATCCCTGCATCATCCTCAGGGTATCCCGCCCACCCACTTGCTATCTTAACACCATCCCACAAGCATGCAAAGGCTGAAACCATTTCTAAAAATTTCCAGCAAGACTTTATAAAAAAAGAAATGAAGCAGTGTGTGAATCATAAATAGGGACTTTATTAACAAGAAGCTGTAAAAAAAAAATGACTCTCTGGCAGCCTCTTGGTTGGATCAGTCTCAGGGGTGAAGGTCCAGGTTGCTGTGGAGGTGCTTGTCATCAGCTCCTCAGAAGCAAGAAGCAGCAGAAGCCCCAAGCCCCAGAAGAGCGAGCCCGGCTGCAGAAGCCCCAGCAGAACCAGAGTGAGGCCGGAGGGCGGATTGGAGCCTGTCCCTCTGCCAGGGCTGGCTGCAGAGGCTGAGGCTTGCTGTGCTTCCGCATGGTTGTGGGGTTGCTGGCTGGCAGGAGGCTGGCAGGAACCAAGGGCTGGCAGAAAGGCTGGCAGGGAGGCAGGCACCAAGGCTGGAGTGAAGGCTGGCAGGCAGGCAAGGCACAAGCGCTGGCAGGCAGGCAGACAGCAAGGCTGGGCGGAGGCTGGCAGGCAGGTTGGCAGGAGGCAGGCACCAAGGCTGGCAGGCAAGGCTGGCAGGGAGGGCAGGCACCAGGCTGCAGGAAGGCTGGGCAGCACAGGCCACCACCAGGCTGGCAGGCAGACAGGAACCAAGGGCTGGCAGGAAGGCCAGGAGCAAAGGCTAGCAGGCAGACTGGCTGGCAGCAAGGCTGGAGGGAGGCTGGCAGCAAGCTGGGCAGGAAGGCTTGGCAGCAAGGCTGCAGGCAAGACATATAGGCAGGGACAGCAAGGCAGTTCGATGTGTCTGGCAGCAGCGTCTTCCCTCTGAATGTCGACCTGTTTCCGAGCTGCTTCCGTTATATCCGGGGCTTGCGCAAGCATCCCCCCCGATGCTGCAAATTAACGCCAGCATCCATTCGGCTTCCGCTGTGCACTGCTGAGGCTTCCGCTCTGCATCTGCTTCATTCCGTTCTGCATCCGCTGTAATCCGTTCCGCAGTCCGGCTTTGCTGAGGGTCCCCCCGAAGCCCGCGGTTGCGCCATCCCTCCCATCCGCCTTCCATCCGCTGGGCTTCCGTTCCACATCCGCTCTGCAATCCACCCTGCGTCCTCCCCGTGTCCACTGTTATCCGCTCCCAGGTATGCAAATTTTTGCCCTTTGAGGAGCGGATAACAACGGACGGAACATTTTGCTCGTCCGCTGTGTCCTTTTTGCATCCATTGGCCAGTGTGACATGGGCTTAAGACACTGAGCTTGTCGATCAGAAAGGTTGGCAGTTTGGTGATTTGAATCCCTAGCAGTGTGTAATGGAGTGAGCTCCCATTACTTTTCCAAGCTTCTGCCAACCTAGCAGTTCAAAAGCATGTAAAAATAGTAGAAAAATAGGGACCTCTTTGGTGGGAAGATATGCACCTTCGGCATTTATTGATACTGGCCACATCACTATGGAGACATCTTTGGACAGCACTGGATCTTTGGCTTTGTAACAGAAATGAGTGCTGCCCCCTAGAGCCAGAAACAACTAGCATATATGTGCGAGGGGATACTATTTTCCAGGGGGTCTAATCCTGTTTTGATGAATAGTTAGATAAGAAGTACTAATCACACCCAGTTAATTTTAGTTTAAATCTTAATGCTTTCTTTCATATATTGCAATCTGTTTTGATGTTTTGATAAGGGAGAAAAAAAACCCTAGCCAATATAGATCGTCCTCAATATACAACCATTAATATAGTGGCCAAATTTGCAATGGCACTGAAAAAGCCGATTTGCCTGCAATCTTCATACTTAAGACTGATCCCTACAATCATGTGATTAAAATTTGGACTGTTGGCAACTGGCATGTATTTATGGCAGTTCCAGCCTCCCAGGGTCATGTGATTGCTATTTGCTACCTTTTCAGTAGTCTCAGACAGATAAAGTTAATTTGATTTTTGGAAATAAATGTAATGCATCCAGAAAGTATCCATTATATCAATCACTCTGAGACATTTTCTCTCCAATTGATTTATTTAGAAACAGATCTGGCATGTCAAAGGAAATTTCCCAAGTGAAATTTTTTCATGCATTACACAGAATCCATCTTCTCTCCTTCTACTTCTACACTTCATAAATCACAAGAACCAATTAACTGCCACTGGATTTTCTTAATACACCATACAGAATAACCTTGAACTTTTCAACTCCTCCAACTCTCTTAAAAAAATATGGCAGCTGAATTTCAAAGCTGACGGGTGTCTCCCTTGAAAATTCCTCCTCCTAAAAGAAAAGAAAAAAAAAACAGATACAGGGGTTAATGCATTGTCCTTAACCCCCTCTCCCCCCTTCACGAGGACCCTTCGGTTTGTGGGGAAAATCCTTATGGAATTGGTTAACCAATTGATCAGCATGAACATCCCAACTTTTTACCCAAGTGGCATCTGAGAGGGGGTATCCTTTCCATAAGACCAAATATTGCAATCAGACATGGTGTAATCTAGAATTGAGAATTTTTTGAATTTCATAATGTGTTTCCCCTGTACCATTAATGGTTTAGGGGGAGTGATTGGCGGTGGTCTTATCATTGATGTAGTAGCTGGTTTTAGTAAACTACAATGGAACACTGGAGGAATTTTCTCCAATATTCGAAGAAGATTTAATTGGACAGTGACTGGATTGATTATCTTTGAAATTGGGAACGGACCCAAGAATTTTAGACACAGATTCTTTCTGGGCAGTTTCAACAGAAGATACTTGGTTGACAAATATACTTTGTCCCCTACTTTAAAAGGCGTTTGAAGAGATCTCTGCTAATCTGCCTGTTTTTTATAATTTTTTGCAACTTCGGTCAGAGCTTTTTTTGTATCTTCCCATCTTTTCCTTAATGAGTTCATCCATTCTGTTAGGGACATGGATGAGGGAGGTTGTCTAGGTAACTTTGGCATCAGGACAAAATCCATTCCAGTGTTGATTTGGAATGGAGTCAATCCCGTGCTTCTATGTACAGCATTATTGTAAGCAACCTCTGCAAAAGGTAATGACTCAGCCCAGTTTTCTTGTTGATAATTTACATAGCATCTAATGTATTGTTCAATCATGGCATTAGTACTCTCCACTGCTCCATTACAAGCAGGATGAAAAGCTGAGGATAACCCTTGAGAGGAACCAATGGATTTCAGAGAATTGCCTGCCAAGAAATTTTGGCAGTATTTGTACCCCCTTCTTGTAGTATTATTGCTAACGAGGTACTCCATAGTAGTCTATAGACTATTGTTTCATGAACAGCTTTGCAAGTGATTTGTTTTTGCAGAGATGAAGTCCTTTGCAGTGCTATAAATGGGCGCTGCGTTTTAGAGAATAACAGCAAGGCTGCACACCAAGTAGTATGAGGGGTAGTCCAAATGATTGCGTATTCGCTTTAGCGATCTTGAGGTATATATTCACCAGATAAAGTCCACTTGCGATTCTTCCGCAAGGTTGGGTGTTCAAGGGCCGACTTGTGCATGGATGGCCCACCCCCAGGGTTTTTTTTTCCAGTTCGTTTTCATTGCTGGAGCAACGCAAAATTGAGCAGAGCTTGTTTTACATCATCCGACATCAGGTTCATTTTTGGCCACGCGGATAAGCGTGTCCCTCAGTAAGATAGTAGAGTTTTTGCGGAATGACTGAGTGGCCTCCCAGCCAGGATGCGATGGCTATCACACTTTAGTGACCAGGTGGGAGTCTTAAGGTTGTGGTAAATAAAGTTAGGTTCGCCGTTGTGCCCAAGTCCCAGTCCAGTCCATGTCGATACTGTCAACATCAGTTGATGGTGCCTAGAGGAACAAGGGATCCAGGGCATAGAGCCATTGTGTCTAATTCTGCGATGTCAGCATGTAATCTTCCGCAGTGTTGGGGGATTGCGAGTGTGGTCGTTGGGCCGGAGGTGGTCATTGGGCCTGCTGATGCGGTGGGAGCAACTGAGAGTATAAGGCTTGTCACCCGGATTGAGATTTGGATCCTCTGTGATGTATAGGCTGTGAATCTGGGGAGTTGGGTAGCGGAACCGAGAGCATAGCCCGACGACAGCGAGTGTACGAGCCTTGGTTGTCCTCTGGGATATATTTAATGGTGTCAGATTGAATTGCACTTGAAGATATGGGCCCAGCCAGACTCTGTGTTTCCAGGGACATAGATGGTTCTAAGGGGTACTTTTTAGAAGCCGTCGAGGGTTCTTATAGATCAAGCGCGACAGAGCGCTCAGAGAGGCTCTCTGGCGCCTCTAGGAAAGGTCGCCGTCCAAGTCAAGCAATATGCCCATTGTAGCTGGCTTTGAAGTGATGCTCTTTCTCCAGGACCGCCCATCCTTTGCTCTGTGTTCTTCAGTCTTTTCGTGCACACATGACAGTCGAGAGGGCATGCAGTATTTGAACCTTGAGATCCCGTTTGGCAGTTGAAACAAGCTGCCAGCCTGGGCTAAACATCTCTGCAGGTCGTGATTGGCCAAGGGTAAAGCTAGGCTTGGTCGTGTCTGGGTAGGCTGGAGGAGCGAGGAGCTCAGGGCGTGTGATAGAGGCATTATTACAATAGTGCCTTCCAAGAACGTAGAGCTTATACTGTACAGTCCGGATGAGGTCACATCAGCCAGAGGGGGTGTGATTGGCTTTGGTTTGTGCTGGGGCATACAGACCCATTTTAGATAGCTCTCGCAATGGGAGAGGGCAATCTCTCGAAGCCAGAAGATGGGAAGAATTGGTCTAGTAGAAGTATGGTAAAGCCTCGCGAAGAAGACTTTTGAAGGTTGTTTTCCGGGTCTGGCGAGGGTTGGCCCGTTCGATGCAAAAGCTATGTTTCACACCTTTCTGATGGGTGCGCATGTCAACCCCTAAGGTTGGATCTCAGGGTAGTCTAAGATAGTCCAGCGACACTCTTTAGTGGAATTTGCATTGTGTATTGAGAGAGTTTGCATATAGTAAGGTTCTGGGTCGACCGGCTATGAAATATTTTTCTGAGAATCCTGTTGGAAGGCCTGAAGGTTGAACGATATGGGGTTCTGATTGGCCATGGGTTTGGCCTGAAGAAAGGAATTCAGTGTCAGCTCCAGAGTACAGAACAGGATCCCGACCGGTAAATGTGCGGGTTGACGTAGCCGTCATTTTTTTCTTTTTTTTAAAAGCAGATTTTATGTGAAATTTTGCTAAGCAAACACAGCATGATGACGAGATGATTCGATGAGTGAGGCGGTAAAAACGAGCTAATTCTCATATAGTACTTCGGGTCCGTGTGTTCGTTTGGATGTATTTACGGCATTTTGTGGCAGTTGCATTTTGGTAGTTGTCAGAATTAAGTGATCAGATTGCTGAGTGGCAATACAGAGCATTATAAATCGTATGCCAGTATCCTATATGATTAGGATGGCTTGGTCGACGATAAAAAAGAAAAAATTGAGTTATGTTTGAGTATCACTTATTAGATCAGTTCATGTGGGTTTGTGAGAGTATCAAAGTACTGTGTTGATAAAGCAATTGTACTCTAGTAACAAAGTCAAAATAATGATATTGGTACAAAGTCAAGTCCTAATACAGAAGGTACTGCGGCATTGTAATTAGATTATAGTGGGGTAGTGATATGTTCTTGATTATCGTATTTGGTGAGTCATCTATCGCCTTGAAGTAAAGAAAAGATTCCCAAATGATGGCATTAAACATGTGCCGTGACGTCAGGCTGGAGGTGAGGTGGGATTTTGATCTGCGTGCTCTCTTAAAGTTTCAAGAGTGGTCCGACAGTCTACTCATCTCATGCGAGCATTCCAGTGAGTATTTCTTACTAATTTTCTTGCTCGTAAGTGGTTATTGGTTCTCATGTCTTCCAATTGTTTGAGCAAATACAGATGCCTAGAGCCGCTTTAATCATTTAACATTCAACATATGATTCGCAATGGTCGTTGTCTTATGATGGTGTCTGGAGGTATAGAATCCCAAATAAGAAAAGATGCTCGTGTTGTCGAAAGGTCTGGAGTGAGAGGTTGTTTCTACGTTGTCATGTTGTTTCCAACATCGATCTGAATTTTCAGGTCCGAATGCAGGTTTTCTAGGCATCGCTCACAAGTCCACCACACGTATTGAGAGTATGAGAGCCAGGATATCTGATGCACATTTCCACGTTTTAGTCAGGATGTGGTTCATTGAATCATTGCTTGCTTATTACCTTGGTCGGGGAATTCGGCCACCTGTGTAACAAGCATCGTTATCACAAGTTTTTCTTGTATAGATACTAGTTGACTATTGTCATTTTAAATTTTTGAGAACCATAGGATTTTGCCATTTCTCGTAAAATAAGGTCCATATCCAAGAAATTTTTGCCGCGCCAAATCAATGCATTAGTTTTCTTTAACTTGTTCTTATTTCTGCCTCTAAACTTAATTCTCATTAAAATAACCATTATAGTCTTATGTAATCATGGAAGGTCCGGCTGTTGCTCAATCAGGTACGCATGCAAAATATCTTATTAAATCTATCTGTTTATTCAAAGAAGCCTTTCCATTGTCTGAAAATCTGTCATCCGAACTTGAGTGTAATTTGCGCTCAGGAAAACCAGTGTTTCATGACGTGTATACCCATTGTCCTGACGTAAGTTTGGATCGACTTAAGTCACACCGCTTTTAGTATGTTCTATAACAATGTTGTCCACATTATCTAAACTGTTTGGTTCCTTTTTATAGATCGATGAGGATAGAAAATGCTTCGAATATTCGATAAGCCAAAACTGGAAATTCATTCAAAAAAATATTGAACATTGTTGTATTTTTTTGATCTTTTCCCTAATTTAACCGCAAAGACTCCACCGTAGTATAGATGTCTTTGAAGTACCCGTGTGTTTTGAATGTTCCCTGTAGCCATAAAAAAGCATGCCCGAGGCCGCAACAGTAAAAGCAGTTGGCTTTAGTCATAAGTTCAACTAGACTATGTTTCGTTAATGTTAATCGCATTCGGTGTGTGACCCATCATCATGACCTTGCAGGCTATGATAATTACAGGTTCCAATTAGGCATAAATGTGGCCACCACCTCCATCTACATTCTAGCATTGCTGCAAAAGTTTAAGCTTAGCGTCTCGCTGCTTTTTACCGTGTGGTCCAATAGAGTATGACGTTCAACATGATTTTATTTTGAAGTCTTCAAAAGTAGTCTTTTCCATGCTAATGTATTCGACGGAAAGTTTGAAGAAGAGTAAATGAAAAGTTACTGGGTAAGAATATTGCATCTTAATTCGTTGAAGGTGATTTCAGTTAGCCTATGTAATGACAATTGCAAGTTTTGCCCAAATGTGTCTCAAGCGGCGTTAAGTTAGTCTGTTGTTTGAGTTTTGGAATATGTACTGATGTTAATTGCATCGTTTTTCATAACTGTGCTACAATCTGTCGCGTTCATAGAGTATGATCCCCAGATACTTAAGACCTAGTTGTAAGACTTACGTAATGGTGTGTCAAGAAGATGCGTCAAATGCGTATGCTCTTGGCTCAACTAACGATGTTTGTTGTTAGAATGCTTTGTGTTTAAGTCTGTATTTATGCCTAGCACTAATGCCTAGCAATCTCACCATATGATGCTCTCGTGTTTTCGCATTATAACTTTGGGATGCGGTTTCTTGAAAAAAGGTCTGTGCCAGAATAAAGCTAAGATTCGTTGCAGCAAACAGCAGTGTGAGTTTAAAAAGAATCTGCTTTTTAAAATTTTCAGTTCCTTTTAATAACTTCTTATTCATCCTAAATATTTCTATTTTAACAGCTTCCAGAGTGTCGATACGGAATAGACAAAGGAGAATAGAAGGACACCCTGTCTTGTGCCTTTTCGTTATATTAAGTAAAGTCCTGTAAAATTCTCTGCTTCCATGCAGTTAACTCGTTTGCTGTACTGTTTATATTATATAATGTGGCTTCCTATTGCTTGAATGAGAATTGTTTTGGCAAAACCATCTGTTTCCAATAGGTCAAGTCGAACATAAATCTCCAGTTCAACGGTTGTCTGAAGAATGCGCTAGTGAAGGCATCTAGAAATATCCAAAGCCATTGTGCTATCTCAGGGAGGAGCCTGACATAATATTTCAGAGGGTACCCAAGATTACTGCCATATATTGTCTCGTAAATAGTTGTCTCTTTTGGAGAAAAATCTGCATTTTGAAGTCTGAGTGAATAGAAGATTGATTTTAATATATTTTTTCAGTCTTTCGTGCTAAAGATTGAAGTCAAAGATTTTATCAAATCTGCATTCAGAAAGAATATAAGGTCCTATATATTTGTTAATGGTTGCAGCGTGAATGCACGCCTGGCTGTCTTCTTGGAATGAAAGTGTTAATATTGTATAGGCCTCTGACCATCGTTTGTGGGTGTCATCTTCTTGATTAACATAACTTCATTCATGAACTTCAACAATGCGGGATGCTCAATGACTTCTTGAATTTTTATAGAATCGCGCTGGAAACGACCAGCGTGGATCTGGGTGCGTTCCCATTGTTTTACTGCTTAAACTGCTTCGTTAATTCCACATGTTATGAGGAGGTGGCTGTGGGGTAGTTAACATTTCTAGAAGCAGCTTTCTCTCAGTCTCTGTAAGGTATGCTTGCGGTAAGATGGCGTTAACATCTGTAAAGTAACTGTTTTAATTTTGATGCCGTCATTGCAATGAGTGGTCGTCTTGTTTAAATAGTATGCCTCACAGGAAAAAGCTCCGATATAAATTCCTTTTTCTCACTTATTACCGCTTAACAGACTTGCGCCTTGATTCATTCTAGGTTAGTACATTTCGAATATTGTAGTCTGACGTCCTCTCCTTTCTCAGGGTTTATATGCTAGCCATGCTTATCACCTGGGTAGTATTTTGCGATCATGTCAAGAATAATTCTGTTAAGGAAATTTAATCTTCTGAGTGCCAGATTCTTTCTTTATCCTAGTTCGATTCCAATTGATAATAGGGGTAAGGTTAGACTCCAGGTTCAAATTTGAAATTCACCCGTTGTGTTATGCTGTGACAAGGTGGATATTTATGTAAGCTTATCGCGTATTGGCGTATATCGGTACAAGAGTAGTATGTGGTACGTTTAATAAATTAATTTCCAGAATATGTGTTTGGAGGGAGACAGTGTTTGTATCGACTGACACTGTTGATAGTGGAAAGATGTAATGGATGATTGAGTTTCTGGGAGTATATGGGATCTAATGTGATGATCGAGTTAACTACTAAGGCATAGAAGGGATGGTCTTGCATTCATTTGTATGCCGGTACAGACATTACATGTATTAGAATGTAATAATCGCATTTTTGAGTTGTCATGATTGACAAGGTAAAAGAACTAAATTCAGCGAGTGGTAGCGGTGGCGAGGGTAGTCTGCGCATGACTGTAGATGTGGGAGAGGAAAATGCAGGCGCGAGAGTCTGTGTCATCGCTTGGTGATAATAGAAGTGAGGAAGTATGTAGGAAGATAGTATGTTATTATATTGCGCGACTTTACTGCGTTGTGCTCTGAGTTCCGAGGATTTTTATATTTATATGCATAGCGTGTCCAATTATTGATATGTTCACTGAGAGAGCTGGATTCTGCGCGCCGGAAGGGAGTTGATCTGCTATATGGACGGTGGTATTCTTGAATAATCGGAGGAGGATATAATAGATTGCTATTAATGGCAGATTGCGGTTGAGACGGAATGCCAGAAATCATAGGATCTAGTATATGAGAGTTGACTTGAAAAATGATCATATGATAGAAAGTATAAGGAGACGCGAGATCGTGTTGTGAGGGAATGCTAACGGTCTTTGTGCTGTGTTCTACTGGCCTAGATAGATGAGTATTTCTGTGTAAGGTTATGTCATAGCGAGAGCATGATATCATTTTAAAAAGAAAAGGATTTAGGGTGAGAATTTGTCTATTTGTTTAATTGGTTGTTTGGGTGGTATGGCTAGGTCGCAATTGTATTGGTCCGATGCTGACGATTGCCGATTGAGGAAATGAGCCAGCCGCATGCATGAGATTATTATAGCTAGGACATGTGATATGAGGAAGCCGGATCATAATTATTTCCATAGTAGTTTTTGAAAACTCTCTTGTTTATCAAATGTCGGGACATCAGACATTGCTGGCTCAATCTGAGGAGTAATTTGTTCGTCATGATATAGTCGTCAGGTATTCTCCAGACATGTAATACTGCTGTGGCGTACGTTATGTCCGTTAGGGTAGAATCAGTGGCTGGAAGTAGGGTCCTGGCTTTTAGATATAGAGATATCCAACTCCCTTTTTCTTGTATAGCAGTGGGAGGCTCAAGATATCGATAATAATAGTTTCGGCGCGTGAAAGGTTGTGGTTGGTAATGAGTACAAGTGCTTAGTGTTGTGTTTGTACCTGAGGACATAGGAGTGCTATAACATCTTGTGTAAGCGCAATTATAATCCAGAAGTGTGATAAGATTTCGTGCGTATGATTTGAATAGGTTGTCTTCTTTTAACAGGCTGAGTTATGGAGTCCATTGATTATTCATCTGTAAATTGCAGTTTTTTTTGCTTGGGGACCATGGATGAATGCCTCTGTTATATTAAGATGCTAACAGGCTCTCGGTGGTCTCTCGTCGAACGTTGTTCTTCGGGTTGGCTACGTATGTCGACTCTGCAAATTCCTTTCTTCTTGCATGTCTGCGAGTTGGTTCCGTCCTGAAAAACTGGCAAGTAAGTAGGACTGGTAAGGGTCAGTTGCTCTGGTCTCCTGCGATGCGTAGTCTTGCTTTAGCGAGCAGAACTGCTTGGAGCGCGAGAAAAGGATTCTGGCATCCTTTTCGATGAATCAATATCATAGTCGTCTGCTCTGCCAAAAGAGATAAGTGATGCCGGTTCGGTAGTCATGCACCTTGATTGAGCGTGCATCAACTGGTTTCATTTTCAGTAGCATTTAGTCAGATGAATATCGGTATTGGAGATGCCCTTCTGGCATCTCGCGCTCACTCTTCTAAGGCTATTTTTAAAAAATCTCTGTGCCTTTAAATGTCTTCAAGATTTTCTCGTCTTACCCACTTGTAGTATTTGTGTTTTATGAGTGGGATTGTTTGTTGGTAACAATCTAATAGCTGGTTACTTCCGCAGTTTGGTATATTTTATTTCTCATACGCATATTGTGTTAGAGTTCGATATAAGGGTAGGCCTATTCAGTACTGACTGCCATCATCATGTTTCTCTGTGAACTAGTTCCAGAGACATTACAGCCAATATTCTATCATTATCGAGCAAAGCTTTCTACCTGTTCCTCTTCTATATTTTGAAATGCTACGGAGAGTATAAAGTATTGGACCTTTATGTCCGATCTCCACCGTCAAACAGTCCCACATTTTTTGCTGTCGTCTACGCCACCACCGCTGAGTTTATTTCTCGCCTATCGAGTAGCCAAATATTTCCAATCTGTCTTCCTGAACCGGATTATTTTGGAGATCTCCTGCCTCATATTTCCGCAATCAGTTCTGTTTAAGTATGTTTCATATGACATTTTCTCTATGTTATGTTCAATAGACAACTAGTTTTAATACTTAGAGTTGAGTACAGTCTTGAAAGTTCTTCATAAGGCATGCTGTGTTAGATTTACTTTTTACTGTTCTTGTATGTAGTGACTTGGCTTAATCAGTGTGCTGATAGTAAAATGTTGTCCACACCATCAAGATAAGTTGTGTGGAAGGGCAGAGGAGGAAGCCAGAAATGTCCAAATGTGTAGTCTGGTTTCTAGTATGAGTCATGTAATGAGATCAGACGTGACAGATGCCAAGACTTCAAGAGATGCTCTGTTGAGGACTTTAAACCAGTCGCTGATAGAGATGAGTTTCAAGTATATAGTCAGAAATAAAGTAAAAAGGGTCAATAGTCGATATAAAGCCCGAAGCGCAAAGGAGGAAAGAAGGGGAAATAATGGGAAGTAAGAGAAGGGGTCTTCAGAGCGTTCTTTAGACGACTAGATCCAATGATGAAAGTGAATCCACCATAGGGGACAGTAAAAAGAAATAAGATGAAGAAGAGGAACATATAAACCCCCACAACAATAAGTGGTCAAAAGTAGGAAAAGCAAAAGTGATTTCGTCCTAAAAACACAATAGAGTGGAGTAGGAGCGAGAAGAAGCAAGAATCAGATAGAAAGGAGAAAAAAGAAAAACTCTGAGGGCTTTCCTTTAAGAATAAAGAAGCAAAAATACTAGAGTTAAAGTTTAGACCGAGAAAAACGTCTTGGCGGAGCAGGAATTGTCACAAGATACAGTATGATATATATATATATATATAGTATCATATTAGCCACACATGCAGCCTTATGTTCTTTATCAGAAGCTCTTATTTATGACTCTCTTCCCAGCAAGCTTCAAAGCAAACCTCAAGTGTTGAAATAATGTGATTAAGAGTCAAGAAAGCACCTGTAATTCAATATTTTAACTGTGTTCTACCCTCTTCGTTATCAATATTAAAATTGTCTTGGAAAAGAGAGTGGTTTATCACACTTTCGCTCCCAAAATATTTTCAAGCCTCTAGTGTGGCAGTGTTTGCGAACAGTATACCTTTCATAGACGCTTCTCCCCCCCAGCCAGGAGAAAAATAATTTATAAGTAAAACTCACAAAGGAAAGAAAAAAAAAGAAAATGAAACAAAGGGACCTCTACCTAAAGAGATATATAAAATGATGCAAAAGGAAGCATGAGAAAATAATATGACGAAGAAATTTCCAAAGTCGGTTGAACCTACAAAGTCGAACGATTAGAACCGTCATCGAAAATAAAATATAAATAATATGAAAAATCCAGACTACAATTTAGGACATCACTTAAAAAACCGGCCGGGGCATCAAGGTACAGAGTATGCAGTCCATGTCAAACCAAAAATAAAGTCACAGATTGTCTTCTATTGTATCGAGGAATGTCCTTTCAAATCTCAGTCATTCAATAGTTAGAGAGATCACAAGTGCAGCAAAAGATTTCTCACACCAAGACCATCACTGCGCGTCAAGTAGCACTTTCTTTTTCGGAAGCCTGTCGGCTGTTCTAGCAGCTTTGAGAGTCTGTCTGTGCCGCTGCCAGCAGAAAAGGGCTCTTCCAGATCAAACCATGAGATTTTGCCGATATTCTGGGATGCTGGGACTATGGGGTGTGCCCTGGTCACAGTCCCCGTCTCTACAAGGGACGTGTTTAGGTTCCGGGTAGGACGATCAGGGGCGATAAACTATCAGCTGCCGATTCAGAGCCCCGATGATCGCAGCTGGTAGCACCGAGGAGATGAGCTCCGCACTTCTCCCCACATGTAGCACCGTCGATTGATGAGCTGCATAAAACACTGCATGAAAGCACCCCTGGAAGTCCAAATGCATACTTTGGGAATTGGAAGCTACCGCCAGTAAACAGGTTAATAAGCAGTTTACCACTCACTCTCCCTCTGTTGTGTGCAGACAGCGGGTAAGCTTGCATCTAGCGTAGACGCTTGGATGAATACTTTGTGCCATTCAACAGGTGTTTCAAATAAGTTTTCAATAAGAGGGACCAGGATAACATTGTTTGAGGCATGGATGGGCGTTCATAGTGCCTGCTAAAGTCAGACATCCAGTTCAACCCTGCAGATCTCGTATCTTTCTTGACAACAATATGGGGTGCACTATCTTGATTTGGCAGCTTAATAAAAGCTCATGTCGCAAAGTTGCTGTCCGATGTATTGTCTTTTAATTCGGTCATTAGTCAGCAGTGTCATGGAATATGGTGGCTTTGGTTTTGTATGATTGCGCCCCGAGGCTCTACATTCTGATGGTCATGTCAGGACTAAGATGAGGGGAGGTGTAAAGCATTTGCAGCTCTTCTGTCACTGATGCTTCAGCCAGCAGTCTTTGTATTTGGGGTGGTCGGGTTAGCCTGGGGGGATATATCTGGGAGAAAGTGGGGTGCCATTGAACGATGCTTAGACTTAGAGCTCATGGTTCAAGCTGTGATGGTGGCTTTGTAGTGAGTGGAAGAAGGGGCGAATGGGGTCTGGTCAATGAGGAGTTTTCCTGATCCTATCGTCTGATCATATGAGCTGCAATTTGTCTAACCAAACAACTGATGGGTGGCGAACTGATTTCACAGTGGGCTGCCACGTAAGTCATAGTTTCACGAGGTGCCTAATTCATGAATTCATGTATCATTTGAGTGGCTGCCTCGCCGCCAATTAAGGTTCGCATCCACTTGTCTCCAAAATTGATTGGCCTTTGTTAGTCGGTTAGAGTGATTTATGCGCAGGATTGTTCGAATGATGAGAGTGGAGTCTGATAAACATCTTAGGAAACTCAGTATCGAAGGAACTCAGCCTTTCGGGACGTGTCCCTGGCCGCGTTCCTCGAGGTGTTTGGTACCACGAACTTAACCTTAACTCTAAAAATTAGTGATGGGGTATCACTCACGCATTGGAGCCCATCTTGCGCAGTTGGGTTCCCGGGGACATGAGTGTGGTCGGATCTGGGTGGTCCGTTGGTTCCCTAATTCTAGGTGGTGCTCAGAGGAGGCTTTCCGCACCTGTTTTTTGGTGAACCCACTGCCTAGCCGCAGAGGCTGTCGCTTAATTCTGTCTGACCTCTAACAGTTGTATGTAGGTCTTTGTACCTGCCAGAGCTTGTATTACAGGAAACAAGGGCCAGACAGCTAGCGTGCCCATTAGTGTACCTGCTTGGCCACACTCGATAGGGAGCAATTTTCAGCACCTGGTGGGTCGCGTCGAGCAGTTTTGGCTGGTCAGTCACCACAATTCTCTTAGTGGGTGCCAAGAACGGCAATTTCCTTGTGGGTGATGATGCGATTCGTAAGCTGAGTGATGCCGACATAGCACCGAGTTTTAAGTCTAATTTCAGCCAAGTTCCATGAGGCATGGCTTTGCAACCCTTCTAACAGTCCCAAATGAATATCTTGACAAGGCGGTAGCTTGCCTTGCCTGCATTTCTCATAAACTTCTCTCATTCTCTGCTACTGGCGAAGCTATCTGGATTTCAAATCTTAGTCTTATAATTGAAATAATATCTGTTTACATCGTTGTAATTCAGAGGCTTGTGTTTGTTAAGTTTGGGAGCAATCCAATCTGAAGGCATTCCCTTCATTCATCCCATTTTGTATGGGCGGGTAACCAAAATCCCCGCTCTTGCGCATTCGTGATCTCCAAATTGTCTTATATCGGGGATTCGATTCGAAGTGAGGAAGTAATGAAAATGTTCATGCGCGGTATTTGTAATATGCGCCTCTAAGATGGGTATGTTGTTCTGAGGCCGGTGCAGTGGGTGGAGGTGCACAGGGCCAGGCCCCTTGCAGTGTTGTAACTTGGAATGAAAGAAACTGCGCTGTTGCGCAACTAGCTGGGGTGGGTAGGCTCCACTGTAATCCTGACTGGTGGAGTGCCTGACGTCTGGATATGGGGTCCCTGTGGCCTTACTGACTGGTTTGGAGCTGCAATTTGTGTGTTGCCAGGAGGAAAGAGTCGGGTTGGCTTTGGTTCCCGTGGTCAGGTGTGAGGGGAAGTGGCTGCTGTCGACTGTCTGGGCAAGCGCACCGCCCTCAGACCAGGGCTGTGTTGTGTGCTGGCTGCCATTGGCATGTGAATCCACCCTCTGGCCTGGATAGAAATCCGCCACCCTGGAAGGATACTCTCTGAAGGGGTTCAAAATTCGCTTGCTGGGAAATGATGTGATTGCTTGGGGGGGGGTCGCTGCGGAACATAACCTCTATCAGTGAATGTTCTTCTGCTTCCATCATCTGGCATTGTGTATAGTGTGCCTTCATCTTCCTCACGATTACTTGGGTGGTAAAGTTGAATCATGGGTGGTCTCAAGCTTCCACCCATCTAAACAGACTGGTGAGACCAAACCTGTTGTCAGCACTAAATCTGAGAAAGCTGGTTGATGTAAGATTCCCCGCTCGATGGACTCGTCCCAGGAGATAATCTCGGGGGTTGTCTGTCGTGTAAGAGAATTCCGAGTCCCAATTGATCCACTCTTCCCTCCAATCTGACAGAATAGCCATATGCCTGGGGCTAGAGAAAGATTTCTCTTCAGACAGCTGGGTTACATCTAGGTTATAATAACTTCTTGAGTTGAAATGCTAGCGTATAGCTCCCAAATCTCTTTCTCCTTCTGCCATCCTGAAAGCATCCATCATCCCCTCCAAACAAGGGCTGGCAGGTTCAATTAATGCTCCGGAGGGAGGGCTGCCACATGCTCTCCCTTGCACATCTCCAACTTCAGCTGATTGTTGATCTCTCTCCATTTCTGGGAAAAGAACTCCAGGGTATCAGCCAACCCCTTCAAAAAAAATTTGACTTTGGGAAATAAATGTAAGGCATCCAGAAAATATTCATGATATCAATCACTCCAAGACATTTTCTCTCCAACTGATTTATTTAGAAACAGATCTGGCATGTCAAAGGCAATTTCCCAAAGTTAATTTTTTCATGCATTACACAGAATCCGCCTTCTCTCCTCCCTTCTCTTCTCCCACTTCTACACTTCATAAATCACAAGAACCAATTAACTGCCACTGGAATTTCTTAATACGCCATACAGAATAACTTTGAAATTTTCAACTCCTTCAACTCTCTTAAAAAATGTGGCAGCTGAATTTCAAAGCTGATGCCAGATCTGCATCATGATTGCATGATTCACTTAACAATTGCAGTGATTAAAAACCGTGGCAAAAAGGTTCATTTTTTTTTTTTGCATGACTCAATTAACTCCCGCTTTGCTTAGCCATGGAAATTCTGGTCCCAGTTGTGATTGCAAGTCAAGCAACTATCTGCATGTAGAATTGTAAACAAGATACAGTATGCCCAAATCTTGACATCACTGTTTCTTTTCGTTGAACATGTCCATTCTTTTGAAGCATCTCTGCAGAATCAGTTCTCGATTAATGTTTGTGTCAAATGCATTCTATCTCACCATCCAACAGACTCACAACAGGTTAATTTCAGCTGTATGAGTCTTACCACATTTTTATCTGATGCTCTATGTCTGTGATGGTGAATCTATGGCATGTGTGCTGCAGGAAAACTTACCTCACTGTGCATGTGCGTGCCTCACAGCTGATTTTTGGCCTGTTTGAGGCTTGAGGGCAACTTCTGCAGCCTTTGTAGGCTGAAAATAGGCCCGTTTCGTCATTTCCTGTCATACCAGAAGTGATGAAACGGGCCTATTTTTTGGCCTGCAAAGACTGCAGAAGCTGTCCTCAAGCCCCTGGGAGGCCGAAAAAGGCCTCAAACAGGCTGAAAATCAGCTGGGAGGCACAGTGCAGGTAGAGGGGGGGAATTGCACATACATGTGCAGGGGGCATGGGTGTGTGTGCTTTCATTGCCTTCTGGGTGCTGGTACGTGAGCATTCTCATGCGAGCATGCACACAATTTTTGGCACAAAGCCCAAAAAGGTTAGCCACCATTGCTCTATGCATTTTATTTAAAATATTTTAATATTTAAGTCATAATTAATTTATACCTAGGGATCTTAAGAACCTCAGAAGATGAGATGTTTGATATTTAGATGAGAAATGTACAGGAATAGTAATGCAGTTTATCTTCTGCCTTCCCTGCAATTAAAGTTCCTGTGGACATCAACAGAGGCAAACATTGGGTGTTTCCTGTCACCTAAAACTTTCATATATTTATGTGGTATGTATTTGTGTTTATGTGTCTGTGTGTCTAAAGGAAGGAATTCCTCAGCACAATTTCATGTATAGGTAGTCCTCGACTTACAATCACAATTGACCCCAAAATTTCTGTTGCTAAGTGAGACACACTTGTTAAGTGAATTTTGCTCCATTTTGTGACCTTTCTTGCCACAGTTGTTAAGTGAATCACTACAGTTTTAAAGTCAGTAACACTGCTTCTCCATTGACTTGGCTTGTCAGCAAAAGGCGAACACATGATTCTGGGGTTATAAATAGGAGTTATAAATAGGAGTTAGTTGCCAAACATCTGAATTTTGATCTTGTGTCCATGGGGAATGCTGCAATGGTTGTAAGTGTGAAAAATGGTTATAAGTCACTTTTTTCAGTTACAGTGCTGTAACTTTGAATGGTCACTAAACAAACTGTTGTATGTTGAGGACTATCTGTGGTCAGTCAACTGTGTCTCTTTCTGAGCTTGTTACATTTAGTCACAGTGATCTGTGTTTTAGTTATATTCTGCTTCGGTTTCAAAATTTTGTTTCTTGCTGTAGCAGAACAGTAGGGTATCAATCACTCAGTCAGTCTGTCTCTCAATCAGGCAGGCAGGTAGGCAGGTGGGCGGGTGGGCTGATGGACAGACAGACTGTTGTGGTTTGCCAGCAGCAGGTGCAGATGGCTGAGGTTTCAGAGAGTGAGGACTCAGATGAGGGGCTTGTGTGTGATACAGGGACGAGGCCAGGATCATCAGGGAGTGGAATGCTGCCTCTGGAGATTGTGGAGGCTGGCTGCAGTGATGAGGAGATCCCTGAGAAAGGGCCTGTGCCCAGTGCATGTGTGCACAGGACTGCTTACAGGAAAGAGCAGGTGCAACAGCATGGGCAACTCGGGAGTAAGGCTGCAAGGTAATGGCCCCTCCTTTAAAAGATAAAAGCCAGCTGAGAAACTGAAGTTCTTTGCAGGAAGCAAAGAAGTTTTTGTACTCAAGCCTTGTGGACGTTTGGAGTATCTTGGTTGGTGTTTGGAGACTTTTTGTGTTTGAAATATTTTTAGTAACATTATCTTGTGTTCTTGGCAGCCTTGCACAACCTTGGCAAGGCTCATTCTTATCAGAGACAATTAGTTTGAAACAGCCTTTTAACCGTGAAGGAACGGAATTTGTAAAGAATCATTAAAAGGTTTTGCTGTTACCTCTGTTTCGTGTTTGTTTTTTGGAACAAGGTTTGTGTCAGAACACAGACAGACAGAAAGTGCAATGCTTATATAACTACTTGTGGCCCTTTCTGAGGTAAAGATGGCTTGAACACAGCTTAGGTTGCTTTCCCTCTGAATGTATAAAGTAGAAGGGATGCACAGAGCTTTAAATGCACATGATTGAAGCCAGACTCAGAGTGTAACAAAGTAATTTCTAGATTATTTTCTTTGTATTGAATAAAGCTTCTGCATAAAATGGAAATACATGTATTCTCAATGATGGGATAAAATACCTTGCCCAAAAGAATGGCCAATTACTATTTAACAGGATTAAATGATAAGACTTAAGATAACTTATTTTCCTTCCAAGCCACTCAACTGCCTTTGCATTGTGCCCTACATTACGTTTATTTTTCCTGAGGTTCTGTTTAGAAAAAAAAAAGGGATGGTTTTTTTAGGAAGTCAAAACAAACTGGTAAAATAAATTTAGAATTCAGGGACATATTCTTAGGATGGTATCATTTTTAAACAACACTGAAACAGGTTATATTGAGGTCTCTAGACCTAGTTTATGTCAGATGGTTCTTAAATATATGGCCCAGCCATGTAAACATGTATTTTTTAAATTTATTTGATTTGTCAATTACTTACAAGATAATAGGTACAAGTATAAACATAGTTATGAACACATGGATACATATAAAAAAATAAAAGAAACAATAGGACAGGGATGGTAGGCACGTTGATTTGCTTATGCATGCCCCCTACAGACCTCTTAGGAAAGGGGTGAGGTCAATAGTAGACAGTCTAAGGTTAAAGTTTTTAGTTTTTGGGGTTTTGGGAAGAACCACAGAGTCAGGTAGAGTATTCCAGACATTACCACTCTGTTGTAGTTGTAATTTTCCTAGCAATAACGTTTGGTGCATAAACCATGAATTTGTGTATATATTGTGTGCTCTTGTATTGTTATGGTTGAAAGCTGAAGTATTCATGAGCAATGTATGATTTTATGTACTATACTTAGATCGGATTGGAAGCGGCGGAGTTCTAGGTTGTCTTAGGGTCTAGAATCATTTCAATTTTGGTGGCATAAGGTGTTCGCAATGATAGAAGAGTGGAGAACTTTTCTTGTGAATATTTCTGGACTTTCTCTACTATTTTATTCAGATACTTAATGTGGGTTCCAGACTGCATGAACTGTATTCAAGTATTCGGCAGCAAATGTTTTGTATGCTCTAGTTAGTAGTGTGATATTACCTAGAGAAAAAGCTACGTAGGATTAGGTGAAACAATTCTTAATGCCTTTTTGGCTATGTAGTTACAGTGGGCTTCTAGCACTTAGATCATTTGAGATGAGTACTCAAGATCCTTGACAAGAAGTTTGGATCATCAACAAGGTCTTGACTATTCAGCTTGTATTTTATTTTCTGATTTTTTTTGCCAATTTATGTAAGACAAGCATTTTTATTTTGTGAGAATTTGAAGTTGCCATTTGTTTCTCATTCTGTATACATAGTTGAGGTCTTTTTGGAAGGTAGCATTGTCTGAGGACCCAGAATGGTAAGATGTTGTACATAGGTGTGTAAAGTTAACTCAGTTCTCTTATATATAGATCACAGAGTATCCTCTATGTGAGTATCGAAGTGAGGTTAGTCCCTAGAACACTGTCTTGGGGGACACACCACTTTGACAGAGTACAGAATTTGATAGGATGTTTCCAGTTTTTACCCCAATTGTTCTTTTGAAGGATGCTTCTATTCCATTTGAAGGTCCAGAGTACATAAGATAGATTTAATCGATTTTGTCATGTATCACTGAAATCAAAAAGGCTTTACAGAAGTCTATGTCGATTGCGTCCATTGTTTAAGCCAGATTGAGTTGTATAAGTCCATTATGTTTTTGCAGTGTAAGAATTGTGGCAGATTACAGGATAAGTTTTTTTCTGAAAAACTCAATATTGTTCTTATCAAGAGTTGTTTGTTTGTTTTTCTAAGTGGAGGATGATGGAGTTGGTTAACAATTAATTCCATGACGTTCAGAGTGATGCGCATTAAAGAGATTGGTCTGTAATTCTTAACTAGGCTGGGGTCTCCTTTCGTTGAAGATGGGGAGACATGGCTTGTGACCATAGTTTTGGCAAGGAGCTGTCCTGAAAATTTTTTCAAAGATTATGCCTAAAGGTTCGGCTTATGGGCAGTGGATAGCTTTTCTTAAGAAGTTGGCACAGATTCCATCTGGTGCAATAGATAGAGATGTTTTAGATTACATAGTGCATTTTTCAATATCGTCTTCTGTAAAATCGATTAATTTATTAGATCAGTGTAGTTGCCTGTGGTTCAACTAGGACAATACTGGGCATGATCCATTGTTGTTTTACATAACTGAGGCCAAATGAATGTGTTAAAGGGGTTGGCTTTAAGGTGTCATCATTACTGTCCTTACGATTAGGTCCTTTCAAGGGTGGGATGGACCTTGCAGTCTTTTAGTTTGTTTGTTTACAAAATTGTAGAAGCGTGGTGGAATTGGTGGCATAGGAAGGTTTTTCCTCTTGTTTAATGTGAATAATTGGTTGCATTCGGTCTTTATCCTGGTGACTAAATTTTGTAAATTGGCTTTTGAAGTTGGCAACGTGACCAGATTTGGTTTCCAACCATAGTGATCTCTTTTTTGACGAAGCTCCTTATTGTTATGGGGAATCTGTTTTTTTTTTGGTTTTTGGAGTTGTTATTGGTACATATAGTTTGAATGAACTCTTTTGACTTTCAAAGTAAAAATAGTGTTGCAATGGGTCTTCAACAGCATTGCAATCAGTGAAAAGAAATTGCAATTATATGGATGAAAAGATCGTGGTCTATAAATCTCCTCACAAAATCTGTAATTTTAGATGAGATAAATATTCCCACCCTTGTTATGCCGTGCACTCAGAATGAGAAGAATTAATTTTTTTGCCTTTAACTGGTAATCTGTTTGAGGATATGAGAATTCTTAATCTTATTATATTTACTTTGTATATAACACCATAGGATTACGATGATATAGTATTGTTGCCAATATGTTCACTGAGATGGCTATACAGGTAAATATCGACAACAATGTTACAATCTGCGACTGATTTTTCAAACCACTTTTATGATGGTTTATTTGTGAATCATGGTTTTTAAGTAAAATGTGGTGTTAAACAAACACCCATGATTATAAGTACGCGAACCCATTTTTCTGAATGGGTGTTTTTACCTTTTGAAATCGCAAAAAGGTCAACAATCTAAATGTTCCATAAACAAATGTTCCAATTCAGAAAGAAGCGGCGTTGAGACCGGTCGCAAACAACAATATTTTATTTAACTCGCCAGGGATCAAAAAGATACGGAAACATAGCCCAAGCCATGGCGCCTTTATATAGTGGCTTGCCTGCAGCTTGTGGCCAATGACACTCATTTAACTTATTCCCCGCCGATTGGCGGCTTCCCGGATAGTTCTTACATACAACCATCCATAAGTGGCCTTTTGCCAGTCAGAAACGAGGACTTGGAACCTAACCAAGTTCCAACAGAAACCCCTCCCCCCTTTAGTCTAGTCCAATGTGGGGGTGACCGTAGTCAAACGAGGTAGGTGGGAAGCTTTTTATTGGGGATCCTAGTTGCTTTGCGGCAGCTCAGATCTCGCGTGGTCTTCAAAGTCGGTTTCCGGACCGGGCAGAAAGTCGTTGCTTGTCCTCTTGGCTTCTCCATGAAACCTCCTGGAAGGTGAGTCAGCCTTTCCGATCCTGCCTGAGTCTCTCGGCTGGTTGAGAATGGCTCTGCCGCTCCCTCCTGGTTTTGACCGGTTGCTTGACACTGGCCTGGCGCCTCCTTAAGGACAGCCTGCGCTTGCTCCCTGGTCCAAGACTTCTTTTCTTGGGGTTCATCTAACCGTGAGTGCTCTTTTTTGTTTGGTTAATTGGTCTTTTTGCAAGTTTTGTTGTCTTGTTATGGGAGGTTCGTCATCTTCCTTTTTTATTTTTTTGTACTTCCCCCTCCCTTGGTTGTTTTATCAGTCGTAATTTATTTTTGATTTCTGTGGTGGTTTTTCATTCGTGGTTGCCCGGAACGAAGCTGGTCATGTGTTCGCTTCCCAGTCCTTACTGTCGTCTAAAAGTAGTCAGTAGGACTGGGGGCCTGTGATTTGGTGTGATGGTGGCTGGAAGCCACAATGGGTCCCAACAGTGAGGTTTTTGGCATAGACTAGGTCGCCGATTCAAATGTTACGGGTATTTGCTGGAGGAAATCGTGGGTTTGTCCAGGTGTAAGTGGAGTGTAAATCTGTCCAGGTAGAAGCATAGTTTTCTACCCATAGAGAGTTCGTGCTGGGCTTTTTATTATTGTGCTCTAGAGGTAATATGCTGCAAAGGTTTAGTGTCAGTTTAGTTTTTCTTCACATCCCCTTGTCATTCTGTCTGGGCCCTCTTTAAAGTGTACCAAACCAATGTTTCAGCCGCCATTCGCAGCCGGATGGGCCGGCGCAGTTAAAGGCATGTTGGACACCTGGGCAGCCAGATTTGTTCAGATTGCAATGCTTGTAAATTGAGGCCATTTATCCTAGAAACCAGTACTATCAAGGGTAGCCCATGTGTCACCAAATATGGTTTGTCTAGAACTGTTGGCATTAAACAGGCTTCGGTGGTTGGAAGCCATGAGAATGACTTCCAACGCAGTGCGAGTATGCATGCTAAACCACATCAACAAGTGTTTCCCTCGTTGGCCCAGCGAAGTCAATAGGTTATACTCTAGACCATGGACCCTGGGGAGTTTCCAGTCTTTTATTGTGTGCCGCTGTGGGGGGGGTAAGACGCTCCTCAATTTTTGACAGTCATGGTAATGTGCGACCCAGCGTTCATGTCTTTTGTCCAGCCCTGGCCACCAGATGTAACTACTGGCCAGGGTTTTCATTTTTGACTATGCCCGGGTGTCCCTCGTGCAACATGCCCAGAATGGTCTTCCTGAGACTGCATTGGAAATCACCAACCCTTGTCACCCCATAAATGCATCCCTTTTTTGTATAGACAGTTGGTCTGTCTGGTAAGAATGGTTTTAAAGTCTCAGAGTTTTTGTTCTCCTCCGGCCAGCCTTATTACCTACCCCAGTTCAGTAGGCGCGCTGTCAAGTCTTATGGCTGTGGCTCTCGTGACATAGGCTGCAGTCAGGTAGCTCCGGGAGGTCTCAACTGGAATGTGGAGGTGATTTGGAGCAGTGTTTCCATCTTCTGTGAGCGGACAGCGGCGGAGTGGCTCAGGGCATTGGGCGTGTATGAATGGTTTTGCCGGGATCGGTGCAACAGCATTGTAAGGAGTGAGCCAGCAAGGAATTCAGACTACCATCGTCATTCTAGGTGACAGGAATGTTCCGGGTGGCTTGTTGCGTGCTGGATTCCAAGAAGGCTTTTGTATTTGGTTATTATAGAAAACGTTCTACTAACCATAAAGGTTACTCAATGGATCTTTTGACTCCAGCGATGATATGGTGCTTCCTCTATTGAGCTTGACTGTAATTTGCGTTCCGACTTGGAGACCATCTTGGAGTAAAAGGCCGACTGGTGCCTCTCTGCATCTGGTAGCTGGTGCTCAGGATGGCGGCTGACTCCCAAAGGCGAGTGCATCAAGGGTGACCGTCAAAGACAAGGGTAATTGCTATACTGGATTTAAACATTGTGCTTAACGTTAATAGGTCCTTTGATACTTGGAAGGCTTCTGTGTACCTGGAGTGGCCCCATGTCAACGTGGTTTTTTTTAACATCTAAGCAGTACTATGTAAGAGGGTTCTGCTATTGTTGCCTTTATGGGGCAAGGAACACATTAGTAAAAATTTTATGAGAGGTCTAGTGAACGCTTGAAGGTCGGTTTTGTTCCTGGGCCTGGAGGTCTTTTGCATCGCTTCACTTTTTTTTGGGTGGGTGAATGCCGTTGTTCACCTTATTAAATAGCCCAAAGACTCGACCCAGTTAGTGGTTAATTCAACTACTTTTCCCTTTTTACTTTGAGGCCTGATTCCCTAAGATCGTTGTTAAGAATTTCTCTTAATCTGGTCTTTAGCTGGGTTGGCATTTTTTTGCATTGAGACCAATACATCCGTCGAAGTAGGGGGACCTTTGGTCATGGAAAGAACAGAACTCTTTGATCCATTTAGCCAGATGTCCATGAGGCTTTGGAACAGTGCCTGGGGCAGAACGCTAACACCGCTTGGAGGCGGTTACACTTGTAATGCCCCTCTATGTGTACAATAGTCTGTGCGCTCTGCCATAATTGGGATCAATGGGTAGTTGTTGATAGCCTGTGCGAGGCTCGAGCTTCGCAAAATTTTTTCTCCTCTAGCGTGGTAACAGTAAATGTTGCAGGTCGTTACTGGCCACTGGTATAGGCGCGCCTTTGTTGGAGCGGCATGGTTCAGGTTGCTCTTATAGTACACTCCGCAGAAATGCGCCTGACCCATCGTGGCTTCACCAGTGTCGACGATAGGCGATTTCCCATCTGGCATGGTCGCATTGGCTCTAAAAACCGCCTTAGAGCTGTTAATAGTGTATTTATCAGGTTTGCCTTGTCAATATTTTGTTTTAATGGGAATGGGACAAGCGTCTGGCCCTTTAAACGGATGGGGCTAATTTCGGGTCCTAGGATAATATGAAATTGGGGTCCCTTGTACTTGCCTAGAGTCCCCGTCGAAAAGCAACCCTTGTAATCTTTGGAGCAGGCCTCGTCCTCCCAGTGGTTGTAGTGATCGCGGTTGATCCTTGGTCATCCGTTCCAGGGTGCAAACACGCAATTCGATCTCTAAACAGGCTAGGGTGGTCGCAGTCGAACGAGTGGTCAGCGGCAAGATTTCGGCGTGGTTCTTAATTTGACTGGACAATGTCCAAGGCCTACTACTGGAATTCTGATTTCCCTGATATGTCTTTTAGCACTAGTTCCTTTGTTTCTCTGTAAGTTGCTCTCTGCTTAAGTTGATATCAGCAACGGATGGGTATTCCAGGGATAACCATGGAATAGGAACGACCCTGAGTCGACTTCCATCTGGCCAGGGGTCTCCCCTTCGATGCTCACCACATTCGAACCTTCTTTCCACTCTCTGTCCTGGCAATTTCCAATAGTGACTGTCTGATGCGTTTCTTCCCTGTCACCAAGTTCTCTTGTTCTGGTTCATCTACTGCGGCTTGTCTTTCCTTCATGTGTTGGAGGGGGTTCTGCGTGTCTTTTTTTGGACCTATACTCTTTTTTGTTGCGTCAGACCCTTTCGTATGTGTCCCCTCTTATCACAAGCCCCGGCAGTATTGCACAAGTGAACCTGCATTCAGCTTGCGGGTGATTCCTCGCAGCCCAAACATTGAAATTCCCACCGATTTCTTCCTTTTTCGTGCCATTTGTTTTTTATTGAATGGAGTCTATGGACGTCTTTGTCGTCGTCTCAGTATCAGCTCTGGGATTCGATGTCTTCAATAGTGGCTGTCACGTGTGGGCTTGTTTTCTTTCAATCCTCTGCTTCTTCTTCCTGGAATTGGGTGACAAGGTCTGGAAATTGTGTCATCTTGCCGCATGGTGGCTGCTGACTCTTTGCTTGCTTCCGACGGTGGTTGCTTCGCCAATGGCCTCGGCAACGGTTATGTTTGGCCTATTCAGAGAGTTTTGCTCTGAATGGTAGTGTCTTTCAGCCGAGGACACACATGGTCCCTCATTGCCTCGTCCATCGTTCTGGAACTCACAGGCTCCTCGATGTGTCTGCAAGGCTGCTAGCAGAAATCTCTATTAGTTTCATCCTCCTTTCTGGTCCTCTTATAGAATTCGTGCCTTTTTATTAAATTCAAGACAACCGGTGCGTAGTGTGCTCGAGCGATTTGGTTCATGGTTGGACCAAGTCATCTGTTTGACTTCTCTGGGTTTTGCCAGCGACTTCCGCCACTTTTTAAAGATGGTCCGGTCTTTTGCAGTGTGTAAGGAAGACAGCCCTTCCTTCTTTTGGTCTGAGAAATTTCTTTCATCTCGCATGCTTTCTGAAGAACAATAATGAAAACGATCGATTATATGATTCCAAATCCTCCTCATAAGGTGCAGGGGCCAATGTTGTTTCCGGCCATTTCTCCCTCGCTCGTTCAAAATCGCTGAATGCTTGGTCTCACCTTCTACGAACAACCCAACCCCGTCGCCAGTGTTCCTTCAGAAAGAAGCGTGTGAGACCGGGTTGCAACACAACAACTACTTTGTATTTAAAACTCACTAGGCAAAGATACGGATCATAGCCCAAGCGGCTGCGGCAGCCCTTTATATAGCAGCTTGCCTGCGGCTTGTGGCCAATGACACTCATTTAACTATTCCCGCCGTTTGGTGGCTTTCCGGATAGGTTCTTAATCAACCGATCCGTAAGTGGCCTTTTCGGCCAATCAGAACGAGGGAATTGGAACCTACCAAGTTCCATACAGAACAACAAATCATGATCTGATGATTACAGGAGACTGCAGCCAGTTGTAAATACAAATAAACACCCAAATTGTGATCACATGACCATGGGGTGGAGTGGTATGATGGCCAGAAGTGGGAGGACTGGATTTTTTTCAATACCTTTTTAACTTTGTATGGTCGCTAAACAAATGGTCACAAGTCAAGGACTAGCTGTAGAGTCATTCAACTAGAAGTAGATTTGCCTCCTACACAGGCTATAATTGGAAGACATATGTTAGAAATCTATTTTCTATGTAATTAGGTGCCTTTTGTATAATTTATTATCACCATGACTGTAACCTACATGGTTTTCTGCAAGCTCTTATTTTCCTCATAGATCAATTTGACCTTGTTATATCCATAACTGAATTTTAGATATTTGAAATAGATGTATATAACTGAAGCCCAAATAATCCATAGTAGTTGTTGTATCTCTGCATGTCACAATATATGACTTACAGGGTTTACCCCCCGCAGATAATGCTTTGTAAGCTAATGGAATGATGTTGGCTTACATATTAGAGAGCTTGTCAAGGTCCCATTTACATCATAAGTTTACTCCAGTTCCATTCAAACATTCATTCATCTTTTCCTCTCTACCTAAGCCACCACATCTTTATGCACCAGCACTAGTCTGCTCGTGCTTTTAAGTCCAGCACTTCAGATACTACAGGTAGTCCTCAACTTACAACAGTTGAATGACCTTTCATAGTTACCACAGCACTGAGAAATATGACTTATGACCATTTTTTCACAGTTGTAACCTTTGCAGCATCCCTGTGATCATGTGATCAAAATTCAGATACTTGGCAACTGGTTTGTATTTGTGACCGTTGCTTTGTCCCAAGGTCATGGGATTCCCTTTTGCAACCTCCTAACATGCAAAGTCAATGAGGAAGACAAATTCACTTAACAACTGGGTTACTAACTTATCAACTGCAGTGATTCACTTAACAACAGTGGCAAGAAGGTTGTAAAATGAGACAAAACTAACTTAACAACAGAAATTTTGGGCTTAATAGTGATCATAAGTTGAAGGCTGTCAGTATTTTTGTTAGGCAAACTGGAAGCTTGGAGATCTGTGCAAGCATTTAAGAGCTTCATGTGTCTTTGTTGCACCAATTATATTGTCTGTAAATTCAAAACCTATTTAGGTGGCTGCTTTAAATAGTCTTTTCTTAGTAGTTATTTAAATCTACTTGTCTATTTGAAATCTTATCTATTACTTTGGTAGATTTATTCCTTGCCTAATTATCTCCCCCAACCTTGTCTTATAAAGATCATTTTGCAGCCACATAAGATTTCATTGCCTCATTCTCTTCCTCTTAAATGTCTTTAAATGTATATTAAACAAATGATTCACGTTGATCTTTAGGTAATTTCCTATTAAATTCTATTTAGTAAGCAATTTAAACATTATTTGTGTTCTTTTTTTTTTCTTTCTTTCCTTCTTTCCTCCTATGTCTGATTTTCAAATGAGATTTAGCTGAAAGGCTTGCACTTCGTGGATGTAGTTAATATCTGTTCTTAATTATATTATGAAAAACTGTATCCCCAAAGGTCTCAATCTTTAGATGCTATGGTTTATAATAGTTTATAACCAAGAAATAAATAAACAAATGCTGCCTAACTTCATCCCAGTGATCTTAATGAACATTTTTAATAAGTAACATATGACCTTCATTCCATTGCCTGGTTACCTTCAGATTGAGTTTTGGAGTTCTTGCTTCTGAGCCATTGCCTGCAGGATAAGAAACCATCTTATATAATATGATGGCTAAATAGACTTGATCACTTTAGGAACAAATATTACCTTATTTCCTGAAGAGGAAAATCCAGCCCTTGAAAGTCGTGATATTACATAAAGATGATGTTTTGAGATTCAGTTGCAAACTCTCACTTTGCTAAGTGCATCTGTCTTTGTCTTGTGTGCTGTACAAGCATAAAATAACTATACTTTTGGAATTTATGCCGAGATAAAAATTGTGTTCTGCTTTGTTTGTTTTATATTTGCATTAAATATACACTTAATCATGTCTCAAAACCTACTTCAGAAGTTGTCAGTGTCTGTCTGACCTTGTCTGCTATCAGATGGTAAGGAAAATCAGGCCTTTTTGGAACCTGGATGGACAATCTCTCCATAATTTGTTGTAAGCACTGCAGAGTTGTTTAAGATAGGTGACCATAATATCTTTTAAATACAGTACAGTTGGAAAGTACACTGAAAAAGATTATCCCCGTTGTTGCAAAAATAGTACATCTGTCTCAGGTCCAATGACTGCTCAATGACTACTCAAAATATGTAAGTTCTACCCCTCCCATTGCAGAGCAAAACTTTTGATTGAAATAGTTTTTATTAAATGAAGATTTTAAAAAGATTTTAAAAACTATGGAAATAATATAAGAAGAAATAGAAAACAGTTATAAAAGGGTAAAAGAAAAAGTCAAGACTAAAGAAAAATGCAAGAAAAGGAAAAGTATCCAAAAAAATGTCTTCAAATCCTCTTTGTAGCATTTACAAACATATACAGGTAGTTCTTGTTGTGGTTCGCTGGCAGCCTGTGCAGACGGACAGTGGAGAAGAAAGGGGAATAGCCTGGGAGTCTGTAGAGGACTCAGATGAGGGTCTTGCATCCAATGTAGAGATGGGGCCAGGACCATCTGGGAGTGGGGTGCTGCCTCCGGAGCCTTCGGAGTCTGACAGCAGTAAGGCAGAGGACCCAGGGAAGCACATGTGCGCAGAGCTGCTAGAAGGCGAGAGCAGCTNGAAGGCGAGAGCAGCTGAAACAAAAGGGGCGACTCGGGAGTAAGGCTGGGAGGTGATTGCCCCTCCCATAAGGGATAAAGGACAGGCAAAGATGACAGCTGGGAGAGAATCAGCTGTGCTGCGTGATTTAGATTAGCTAGAAAGCAAGAAATCATCATACTTCTTGCTTTCTAACTAATCTAAATCACATGGCACAGCTGATCCCCTCCCTGCTGTTGTACTTACCTCAGAAGGCTTCAAATGGTTCTTTTTTCAGTGCCCAGGAGGCTTCCCTGAAGCCCAAACGGGGTGTGAGGGGGCTGTTGTGAAAGAAAGAAAGACTTTTGGCCCCCAGTCACATGACTACCTGGCCATGCCCACTTAGCCATGGCAACCTAGCCACACCCACAGAACGAGTAATAAAAAAGTTTGAATCCCACCACTGGAGTTAGCAAGTATCCAAATTTTGATCAAGTGACCACAAGGATGCTGCAATGATTGTGCGAAAAATGGCCATAAGCCACTTTTTTTTCGTGCTGTTGTACCTTCAAAAAGTCATTAAGCGAATAGTTGTAAGTCAAGGACTACCTGTACTACACTAGCTTCCCAGATTACATATTATAGTTCCTTTCTTCCCATGAACAAACCTTTTTAATCAATAAATCCCCAAACCAGCAGTTCATTTTTATCCATTTTCAGCAAAAATTCTATAAAGATTTCCACTCTTTTTCATAGTAAGCTTGTGCATATGATCTTGGAAAAATAATTGTAACTAATCAACTGCATGTTATTTCCTGTGAATGAGTTTTTATCCATTTTGGAAAGGTGCTTGACAGAAGTGGTATTCAGCAGGTTCTGACCAGTTCTGGAGAACCGGTAGCGGAAATTTTGAGTAGTTTGGAGAACCGGAAAATACCATCTCTTATTGGAGATTTTACAGTATCCTTCCCATGCCACACCCATCAAGCCATGTCCACAGAACCGATAGTAAAAATATTTGAATAACACCACTGGTGCTTGAGTTATTTTCTTGGTGCAACAATCTCAAGAAACAGAAGTAACAGAGCCCAAATCATTTACTTATCCTTTTTGTGCACTAAATGATTTTCAGTGAGCATGAATTAATTGTGGTTCTGTCCCAGAGCTAATGTTCAAAAGTGTCATCCAATTAAGAAGTAGAAAAAGGTAAATTGTAAATTGTGAAGCCTAACTACAAGAATTATGTGATCAATTTCTGTTCATGCCTGGAAGGAATTAAGAGATGAACAAGTGTTTTAATTTATCTATCCTTGGTTAGAGCTGAGAGATTAGCTCTGCTTGTTTCTAGTAAGGAGCAAATTATATTTGAGATGTTCCCAATATAGCAGGGGATTTTTTTTTATTAACTCTCCTTGTTCTGATTTTTTTTTAAATCTGAAGGCAGATTCTTCAGTGGTTATTCAAGCTTACCCAAACTTTTCAGAACCACCATTCATCTCTTTGATGCTAGACTGTGTGTCGAGGACATTTTAACTCCAATTACAGTGGTGGGATACTACTGTAGTAAAGAGATGAATTATTTTTATTATCTTCTAAATTAGTTGACAGCTCTGCCTTTCCAGTTTAATTGGATATTGTTCCAGCATATCTGACAATGGCATGGGTGAATTTAACTACTATATTTTATCACCTTTCTGAAAATTAAAAACCAAACTGGTGCTTAAAGCCTTGAAATGAAGCTGCTTCAAACCTCTTCCTTGACGTTTGATCCGGGACAAGGAAAACTTCTTCTGGGTTTGCCACTTAAGCTTCTACGTCACTCTAGCAACAATCCTAACAGGAAAACTGCACACATGCATAGCCCTTTAAAACAGCCTGCCAAGACTCAATACACTAGTACCTTGGTACTCATTCTTAATTGGTTCTGGGAGGCATGATGAGTACCAAAGACAATGAGTACCAAACAGATTTTTCCCACAAGGAATAATGTAGTGAATCACAAGGAGGATGACACTGACAAGTTCTAACTTGTGCATTGAGTACCAAATGAACAATGAGTATTGGGACAACATTTGTATGTCAAAATGGGTTAAGTACCAGTTTCATAGCAGCTGAGTACCATTGTTCTTAGTGATCTGAAGGGTCAGATTTAGAGAGTGGCTTCAAGAAATAATCCTACAAATGATTTGGCATAGACCATTCATAGAATTAAAAGTTTAAGGCACTAGACTGTAAACTAGGAGACCATAGATTCTAGTCTTGGCTTAGGCACAAAACCAACTGGGTGGCCTTTGGACAGTTGATCTCTCTCAAATCTAGGAAGCAGGCAAGGCAAGCCACTTCTGAAATCTTGCTAAGAAAAGTTCACCAGGATTAAAAAAAAAAGTATACAATGAATGGATGGTAGGTGGCCATAATTATTATGTCTCTTTTGATAAACAGGGACAGCTGTCCCTGAAGAAATGACTGGAATAAAACAGGGATGTTGGTAACAATCAATTCTTTTTCTTTTTGCAACATTCCTGTTTCAAACTCTGTTAAGGCTAGGTCAAATCAGCCGACGGATGCAAAACATATGTAAAAAGGACACAGCGGACGAGCAAATTTTCCATCTGTTGTTATCCTCTCTCAAAAGTGCCCCAAAT
>BHFT01035056.1:0-11223 GCA_004320025.1 Laticauda laticaudata | reverse complement strand
ATCCGCTCTTTCCGTTCCGCGTCCACTTTGCTGCACTCCCCCGGAAGCCTTGCGGATGTGCCATCCACTCTCATCCGCTTCCATCCGCTAGACTTCCCTGGAGCATCCGCTTTCCATCTGCCCTGCGTCCTCCCCCGTCCGTTCCTTTCCGCTCTGGTTATGTAAATTTTTGCCCCTTTTGAGAGCGGATAACAACGGATGGAATATTTTTCTCGTCCTCTGTGTCCTTTTTACAAATGTTTTGCATCCATCGGCCAGTGTGACAGGGCCTTTATAGCTTCATATAAGAGGCTAGTTTACATCTATTTTAATTGAAGTTTATTGTTATATGTTTGGAAATTTATTCATACTGCTTATTTACATTCTTTCAATTTGTTCTCTTAGAGAAGGGATCTTCTTCCACTTCCTTTATCCCTTCTCATATGGACAATACTGTACTCAGATCCACGGACTGAAACCAGTGTTTTAATCACCTCCACATTTGTACTAGAATTCAAAATGAACAAATTAAAACGTGCAAAGGACCAATAATATGATGACCATCTTTAAAGTATTCAGAATCCCTACCTAGCTGTAATATATAACTATTAATACCAGCTGTTGTTCTCAGTACATCTTATTTTTTGAAATTCCTATTATTTTATCCAAGGAACTGCTCTCTAATGTTAACATTATACAATCAATGATTACTTACAGAGTTCTTAACAATAGGAGGCTCTATTATGCACACAGAGAAAACAAATAGAACCAATGAATGTAATTTTGATTTTCATTATATTTACGCATCATACCCTAAAGCTGTAGATATCTTCTTCATATTCATTCTTCTGTTATAACATTGAAGGGTTTAGGGATTACAGAAACCAGTAAGTGCAATGGAACTGAATTATAATTTAATTTAATGTGAAAATAAACCCCTGCCTATGTAAATTAATGATGTTATAACTTTCTAAAATAGTTTTAGAACTTTAAAAAAAAAATTATTTGATAAGGCCTAGAAGACTGGCAATCTTCTGTTAATTATTAAATTTATACCTTAAATAGTATAAAATAAATGCACTGTAGAAGCATGATACTGAAGATAGGAATAGATAAATCAAATGTTTTCTGTTAGCAGTAAACTGTCTGTGACCTTTATACAACCTTTTTTCTATTAAGTTTTTTTTCTTCTTTAACTTCACTGTCAAGTGTGTTTTTATTCTTATTTTTCTGGTTTGTTTATTTCAGAAAAATGTGACATTGAAGTAGCAATTGAATTTTACTTGAATTTATTTAAAACTCATTGGCATAAATAGGAATTTATGATCAAAGCTCCATAGGAATTAAAATATTACATCCTTATTCCACTTCCTATTAGGACAAAGTTTCTTTATAATTACAGTGTATATTAATTAATTTTCCCTTCCTCTTTTTTTTTTAATTTCTAATTTTTTTCTGGACATGTATATTCTAATTCTCTTTATGAAAATCAAATCAGATCAAATCAGAACATTATATTGATATTCTTTGTCTATCCTATTTCAGCTGTCTATTATCTTTTCTCATTAAACAAAATTCCTCCTGTGGTCACTGTCTGAAGTATAACAGCTTTATATCTTTCCCCTAAAATTATAACACTTAATATAGAACATAACTTCCATTCGGATTCTACATAGTACATTAATATTACATTTAAAGCTACATGCTTCACATTTTTAAAAAGAAAAGAAAAAGAAAGATATAAATATATAATTAATTAAAACAACGATCTTATACCAATTCAATTCTATCATTAATGTCTAATATTCAATTTAAAATTTTAAACATTTAACACGTTACTTTCAAGTAGGTATCATGGCTTCTATGGACACGCATTATAAACTGTCCATTAATTACTTCCCCCCACTTCACTTACATTAAACATATGTCATTAAAATGTTCCCATTCCTTTCTAAATTAATTCTCTCATTTAATTCATTCCATTTATTTTTATTCACAATGTTTTCACTAAAATCATACGTTGTTTCCAATTTTCTAACCATTATTTCTATAAAAACAAATATAACAATACAATTCTTATGTAGCTTTCGCAGAAATCACTTTTCAATTAAAATTTTACCCATTATCTCTAAATAAATTCCTGTTTCTTTACATCTTGCTTCCACACCCTTGGTAAGCTTCTCTTCCCTTCCCTGCCTCCTTTGCTTCTTCTCCTGCCCTTTTTACCCCCCGTATTTCTGCCTCAATCCCTTTTCTGTATTCCCTTTTTCTGTGCGTTCTTCACATTATAATCCACTTTTCACCTCCAGTTTTCCCTTTTTTAGTTGTTTTAGGCTCTCAAATTCTCTATTCTCTTTCCCCTTTCTTCCCAAGTAAAGTTACTTGTTCATTTAAAAATGGCTTCTTCTTTGTCCCAATTTCTTGTTTGCGTTGTCTTTTTCCTTGTAGTTCTCGTAGGTAGAGATCACCATTTCTAAGAATTGAAAAACGGAACCAAGAGAAACCCTTCCTTCCCTTCTTGTTCCTCTTCTTAAGTTTTTTAAGTTCTATTTTCAGTTCCTCCGACAAATGATGCCATTGTAGAGTGTTTTTGCCCTTTAAACAACCACCAAGTGTTTTTAATCCCTTCAAAATATAATTCAAAAGTCCCCAAAGTCACCCAAGCAATCCAAATACACACAAGCTGTTTCTTTTACACCTTCTTCCTTTTTTCACTTTCTCTTCCTGCGGGGTTTAGTATTTAGTACAAAGCTCCAGTTAAAATGTATATTTTAGAAGCCTTCGTTAAAATTAACTTTAGATTCTTGAGATTCCAGGCTATCTGCCTCCTTGCCAAATCCTGTTCTTATTCTTTTCCTCTCCCTTCCCACTTACAGCAAAAAAAAAAAAAAACTTTCTCTATTTTTTTTTCCCTTTATATTCAGAAATCTTTATTATTCCCCTTGGTATTAAATTTTCCAGCTTAACATACCTGTTGATGTCAAAGCAGATTTTTTAAATTTCTCATTCATCTTGTTCGCTGTCAACGTAAGGAAGGAGAGTGAAAAAAAAAAAACCTTTCCCTTTTCACTTTCATTCACTGCTTCTGAATCTTCTTTGGGAGCGATGTATCTTTTTTTAAAATTTGAGTTCCAGGATGCCTTAATTGTTGCTTCTTATCCTGGTCAGCTAAAACTTTCACTTCAGCACTTTCTTCCTCCTGCACATTTTTTTCTGGATGAGGGCTTCTTTGAGATGGCCATTTCTGACCGCCGCTCTACCGCCTTCGGGAAAGGGAGTTTAGCCAGCTGGGGAGAAAAGATGCAGCTTTCCTCGACCCTGCTGGAGTCTCCCCAGCTTCACCGACCTCTACAGGTTGGCTTAGCCCCTAAGTCAGCTGGCAGAAACCATGCATGATCGCAGATTCCTGCCTGCCGCCAAAGCCCTGTAAACCGGAAGTTTCCATATTATGTTCTGTTTCTCAAACTAACATTTTAAAAATCTCACTAGGATATTGAGATCTCTAAATAAGTCCAAAGTCAGGTCAGTTTACTCTCACATATTGTGACTAGAATCTGTATGCCACAATTTTTTTAAATATATATTAAAAATCTGAAATGAATATTTATATGTATTTCCATTTGTATTTTACTTAATGCACATGTTTTCAATGCAGAATTATATAATGCTTTTTTACTCTGATGCACTTTAAAAAAAAAACTTTGTGAATAGAGACTTGTACAAAAGTTGCCGGAGTATGAAGAATGCTAATGGAATTCCATGTATTCCATAAGAGTTGTTAATGCATATATTTATGACACATTGGAAGGTGGCAATCTTAGACATACATACATAAGGCTCATTGAGGATAGTGATTCTTACTTCTGACTACTAGCAATTGTTCTATGAATGTTAAACAGCTGGGAACAAAAAAAAATTCAACACTATCCAAATATTATTCAACATGTGCTAAAGTCAGTAATGCAATAATATTAAAGCAATTAAGTTGAAATATAGTTGTGGCTTTATTGTGGGAAGAACAATAAAGAAAATTACAGTATGACTATTGGTAATATATCTTATCTCTGTAAAAATAAATTGAGGGTTGGCAGTTTTGAGCAATTATTCGAAAAAGAACACCTTGTCATGAAATAATCTATTCTCCTGTTTACTATCCATATTTATATTTTATATATAATTATTATGCAATTGACAACTGTGGAAAATGTATAGCTGTCATGACAATTAGCCTGTTTTTTTTTAGCTGATAAAGAACTGAATATACAAAAAGTGCATGGTACTATTAGTGACTACTATTATTTAACAGATAACAGAGTTGGAGGAGACCTTGGACATCTTCTAGTCCAACGCTCTGCTCAAGCAGGAAACCCTTCAGATATTTCAGTCAAATGGTTGTCCAGTCTCTTCTTCAAATCTTCCAGTGTTGAACCATCCACAACTTCTGAAAGCAACCATTCCACTGATAAATTGTTCTAACTGTCAGGAAATTTCTCCTTCATTCTAGGTTACTTCTCTCAGTAATTAGTTTCCATCCATTCATTACTACTTGCCCTGCCTTCAGGTGCTTTGGAGAATAGATTGACCCCCTCTTCATTGTGGCAGCCCGTTAGAATATGGAACATTACTAGTTCTTTACATTTCCCGTTACAATTCTTTGTACGTTTTAGTTTCCAGTCCCTTAATCATCTTTGTTGCTATTCTCTACACTCTTTCTAGAGTCTCAACATCATTTTATATAATGACAACCAAAATTGGATATAATATTACAAGTGTGATCTTACTAAGTCATTATATAGTCATACTGATACTTCATGAAATCTATTAATGCAGCCTAGGATCACACATTTGTCACATATGATAATTAAATGTGGCATAGAAAAAACTAGATTAGAAATAAAACTCATCTACTGTGATGTTAAAAGTTTTTTGTACCTACTTCAAGAGCTTTCAGAATTCTATGATTTTATTGTATATTTTGGATCCTACTTTGGGGTTTGGACTTGTTAGCCTATGACTTTTTAAAATCATCTACAAATGCTTCTATGATTATGCCATTGTGCCTTTATTGATTGTGGCAATTTTACCACTTCCAATAGAATATCTAGAGAAGTCTAGCAGATAAATGTGTACAGTCATACCCTACAAAAATGAAGTTGCATATAAATTTAATTTGAATTAAAAATAAAATAATATCATTAAATGTTCATGGTTTAATATCTTTACATTTCTGCAAGATTAAGACAATAAACTCTTGATTTAACAGACTTAGTAGACTTCAGATATAATGGAAAATATTTTCATCTATTTTCAGGTATAATGGAAAATTTTCCCTAGAAAATGGATATGTTTTTTCACACACTTTGATTAGGAAGAAAGACAGTAGGAAGATTAATTGGGCTGTAAAAATGGTAGAAGGCCAGACTTAATTGACAGAGGGAGGCTGGGAAGTTCAGGTGAGTCTCATGGCTAGGCAGCAATGGGCAAAACAAAGAGGACAGAATTGTTGAAAGAACTATTGCAAGAAATAGCGGGTGGATTTATATTAGACTAATGGCAAAAGTGGTAACTTCTTTCCCTTATCTTCATTCTTTCCTGCTAAGAATGATATCTCTTAGAAGTTTGTCTTCATAAGTACCCATAAGCAGAACTACTGGTATGACTTTGTTCTAAAAAAATATTATCATGATGGATTCAATTTTCTACATATGCACATTTTGCAATAAATAAATGAATAAATAAATTAAATCCTCATGCTTCAGTTTGCATTAAATTTTATAACCTTATTATGTCAGTGATTGAACCTCATACCTGTTTGCTCATGCAAAATTATGAAAAAACAAAATATCTTTTAATAACTTCTAAATAAGTAACATTACTTTTCACAGAAATCTGTGATGGATAAATTTAATGGCAATGCATTTTAATTTTTAAATATTTGTTACCATGTATTCAGATTTTAATAAATACATAAATTAATGCAGCATTTTGCGTTTTAAACATCCACAATAGATTCTTTAGACTTCAAAGAATTTAATCTTGATATTATGAAGGGCTTTTGAAGAAAACTATTGTAACATAAAAAAAAATAACTGCCTCAATGTGCCATCTTGTTTTTGAAAGTGTTTTATTACTTTAATTTCCGACTTAGTAAAGTAACAAGCAGCACACTAGAAGAGACACTGTTACCGTATTCACAATTTATTAGAATGCTTAAGCTGGTTGAAAATGTTATGTGAAACAGAAACCCAATATCTACCTGAAAAAATTGGACAAGCTCCAACATTAACATTGTAGTAGTTTTCCTTAGAGTACTGTCTATGACTGATAAATTGCCAGAGTATACACATTTTAATAAATCTGTGAGTTAAGATCTCTCAAACTTTTTAAGTTCTGATCATTTCTGAATGTTTATTCTATTTAACTTGAAAAGTATATCTCTGATGGCTTCTGTTTTGCTTCTAACAATGAAAATTATTTTTCGATATGAAATGGCCCAATATATTCTGTATTCTAATTTTGTCTACATGACTATTAGCTCCTAGGGTTATAGAATTGTCAAGCCAGGATGGTTGTATTTTTTGTTTGTTTAAACCCTGCTTTATAGCAACTGTATCACCACCTTTTTAAGTTACATCACAGCATATAAAAACAGAAACTTATTCTGAGATACAGTCAGTTTCGTTATAGAAATTTTGTGTGTGTGTGTGTGTGTGTGTGTGTGTGTGTGTGTGTGTGTGTGTGTGTGTGTGTATTATTAAGACATTGTTATTGAACATTGCTTGAATTGTTTTAATATTTGTAATGTTTATATAAATACTTCATTCTTTGTTAATTGTTTTAATTGTAAGCCACACTGAATCAGAAACATGAAATGGATAAATGTATAAATTGAATTAATTAACTTTCAGAAATATGAAACAATACATTAATTCATAAATAACCAGTGATTCTTTAGATGGTGTACTAAATGTCTTACTCTAATATGTGGAATAGTTCTGCAGACATCAAGTTGACAGAAGTTACATGTTTATCAGTGAAAATTAAGGGGTACATAGAGTTCCTTAATCCCACTATTTTGCCACAAAAGGATTACAAGACATTATTCAGAAATGGACAGTTAGTTTTTCTACAAAACCAAACATAAAAACACAATGCAGTTTAATAGAGAATTATAAGATTTGATTTATAGTATAATGCTCTTCAGTGCATTTGCAAACTTTGTGAGTCATTTGTGAACTGCTTTTATCTTTATTGATTATATGTGGAAGGATTTTTTAATCATCTCATTCAATATTTCAATATCCCCAATTATGAAAGATGGAAAGCTATCATACCAGGACATAGACTAAATGAATATAGCTTTTAAAATGCCGCAATATTACATAAAATTTAAAGCAGTATTTATTGACTAAGGGCTAAAGTACAAATGAAAGCCCTACACTGTTAGGATCTTTGGCCATCTATGCTACTCTTTGAAAGAATAATGATTTGGAAGTTTATTGCTAATAGAAGCATAAAAAATCTTCTAGACTTAGCACAAACAATCCTGAGCAATATTAGATGAGATAACCAGAGTTAGTTCAAAGTAAATTGTTCCATTTTCATCATGAACACATCATCCTTTCAGTCAATAGACTACAATGGCATATTGCCAAAAAAAAATTCTTTTAAGTATCCTGATTATGCTTTTTCAAAGCATATTCCAGAGATTCACTATAATTAAGAGTTTGTCAACAACCCTTGTGACTTATTTGTTTCCTTGTGTCCTTTTATACTATTTTGTTCTGAACTTGGGCTTTTTTTCACTTCATACTAGCATGCATTTTGGTTCTTTTTATTGCATCCTGTAAATGCAATTTTTTTAAATTACATAAAAATAACATATTTTGTCAGAAAATAGACATTTCAGTTTATTTAATGAAAAAAGTAGTTGCATTTTTCCATTTCTAAGAAAGTTAATTGTTTATTTAAATGTTGAACTTTAAAAAAACAAATTTTTATTGGTTTAATTAGTGCAAAACTCAAGCTCTGCCCCATTGCAGTTTTATTTGTGGAATTTCAGCAAAAATATATATATATATTTGTTTAGGCTCAGGTTTATAAAGGAGCAGTATTTTCACTGGAGACAGTGGCAATTTATCACTTGTAGAACTAAGCTCTTTGATGAACTGTTACAGTCAATCACAATATAACAACAATCTGAGTGTCAGTTAAATCTGATTAGCTGTGAGTAAGTAATCACAATTTAGTTGACTGGGAGTGTGTGAATGTTTTTCCCTTGATCTATCTTACATGTTGCTACTCAAGTTGGCAGTTTTCCAGTTGCATATGATAGTAGAATCAGTGAAGGCTTGCAGCATCTCCAATTTTCTTTAATGATCAATAATATCCTTCATGAATTTTCCTGACTCTTAAAAATTATTCCCTTTGGAAATGATCTCTGTTGGTTTTATTTAATTATCTCCCAATTTATACAAGACTATCCTCAGTCTTCCAGTAGTTTAAACATAGTTAAACTTCATAGATGCTGCAAACTATTTAAACTATATCAGATATGGTGCTTTCTGTATTTATATTGTCCATACTGTCAATAAAACTGGAGAAACAGGACCTCAGAAGCAAAGATTTTCTGGGTTTTAGTATGTTAATGTCAATAATACTAAATGTTTTGAATCAACTAAAGGTGAACATAATATTATGTTTTTGTAATCGAACTTTGTATCCAAATTTGGTTTTATAATTTGATATTCTGAATTATGTAATCTTATTTTTATAAGGGTGTTATTCTACAATTTCTCCATTTTTATATTTGGGTTATTTTCTTTTTCTGCAAACCTCTAGTGGATAAATTTACACATTTTTTATTTTTACATTTCAGATTATAATTACAGATTATACTAAATATACATGCATTTATTAAATATTTATTAGGAAACTATGAAATTAATTAAAGAAAAACAGAGAAGAAAGATATGTTCCTTAGCCTTGCAGAGGTAGCCCTCAATTTACAGTCATAATTGAGCCTGGAATTATGGTCTTAATCATTGGTAAGTTTCCACTCCCAATTTTACAACCATCTAAATGCAACCACAGAACACTGCAAATTGCTGTACAAGTGATTTGCCAACTGCTCAAAATGTTGTTACATTAGGAGTGTTGCAGTTGTCATCAATTCTAATAAGTATCTTTTGGGGTTTCATCATAACTTTGAATGGTAATTAAGTGATTGGTTGTTAAGCAAGGGTTACCTGTACTTTATACTTCCCAACTTTACCTATAAGTTTGAAATTCGGTTGAAAACCATGTGATTACATATACACATATGCACATACACAGAGACATACTTTTCTGAGTAGATAGATAATATCTAACAATATGACTGTATGTATGTGTGTGTGTACATACATCCATACATACATATGGTGGTTGCATTCAATGGTGTAACAACCAGTTTGGTGAGTGCGCAGCAATTACAAACTTCCCATTTTCGCTAAAACTTACCTTCTACTGCATCCTGTGTGAGTGTTGTGGTCTACCAATGGCCTGCAGAGCTGACAGTAGAGTTGAACCGTGGGGAGGAACATGGGCTAGTTCTGGAGTCTGGGGAGAACTCGGATGAGGAATCTCCATCTGACATAGAGATGGGGCTAGGGCCATCTGAGAGTGATGTGCTAACTCTGGAACCTCCAGAATCTGACATCAGTGAGGCAGTGGAACTGGAGAGCCTGTTCCCAGTGCGCACTTGTGCAGAGCTGCCAGAAGTCAACAACAAGTAAGACAAAAGAGGTGACTCAGAAGTAAGGCTTGGAGATGATTGGGTCCTCCCATAAGACATTAAAGAGGAGCAAAGGGACATGAGCCTTTGCAGGAAGCAACTTTGTTCATTCTGGTCAGTTTAAAACCTGAAGCTCTGTGTTGACTTTGTGCTCCATTTGGCCTTGTACAGTTAATTGGCAATTTAGTCATTGGCAGCATTTCAAGGGAGATAAAGGTAGGTGCTTATCAGTCTTACCACAAAAAACTGGCAGACTTCTGTTGGACTAGTCATAAACTGTTTGGGACTCATTACAGGCTGTGAATGCATATAATTCATAGCCATTGAAGTAATAAAAAGGGGGGGTTGGGATCAGTGTGTGATTTTTAGTGTCTCTCTTGGTCAGAACAGTGAGTGAAACAGCTGATTCGCACAGCAATCTGCTATGCTGCACANTGTGTGTGTGTGTGTGTGTGTGTGTGTGTGTGTGTGTGTGTGTGTGTGTTTATTTATTCAGTCACATTGTTAGATATTATCTATCCACTCAGAAAAGTTAGACTTATGTATTCATATGTCCTATGCATAATTACATGTAATAAACACTTTGAATGACTACAGCACCAAAATTTCTTTACTACAGTGTTAAAAAAAGTAGCAGAGTATATGTCAATTCTGAACCATATTTTATGAATTTAATTCAACTTAAATATAGTGAACCATAATGGAATACAAAAATGGAAAATTATATATGAAAATGAAGTATGCTTGTAAATTATGCAATCAACCAAAGTTAAGCCCATGTCACACTGGTCAACGGATGCAAAAAGGACACAGCGGACGAGCAAAATGTTCCATCCATTATCCGTCTTAAGGGGCCAAAACTTGCATAACCGGAGGCAGATACACGGACGCGGGGAGGACGCAGGGCGGATGCAAAGCGGAGCGGAAAGCTGAAGTCCAGCAGATGGAAGCGGATGGAGGCGGAATGGCGCAACTGCAGGGCGCTTCTGGGGGCCTCAGCAAAAGCGGATGCGGAATGGATACATGGAATGCAGAATGGACACCGAACGGATGAAGCGGAATGCACAGCGAAGCACAGCGGAGCGGAACGACGCTGAGCGATTAATTTGCGCATAACCGGGGGGAAGCATTGCGTTAAGCCCCCCTGGATATAAAGGGAAGCAGCTTCACCATGTGGCCAGCATTCCGAACGAATAGACCTGCTGCTGGACACTTCGAAGTCTCCTTGCCTGCCTGCCTGCCATGCCTGCCTGCCAGCCTTGCTGCCCAGCACTGCCTTCCAGCCAGCCATTGGTGCCTGCCCGCCTACCTTCCGCAGGCTTTCTGCCAGCCTACCTGCCAGGCTTCCTGCAGCCTTGGTGGCCTGCCCTGCCAGACCTTCGTGCCTGGCTTCCTGCCAGCCTTCCTGCCCCGCCTTGGGTTGCCTGGCCACCTCTGCCAGCCAGTCAACCACAACATGGGGAGGAAGT
>BHFT01035054.1:0-10328 GCA_004320025.1 Laticauda laticaudata | reverse complement strand
TAGTGACCATTCAAAGTTGCAATGGCACTGAAAAAAGTGACTTACGACCATTTTTCACACTTATGACCATTGCAGCATCCCCACTGTCATGAAAGGCCAGGCAAGGAAAAGTGCCCCTTGACATGAGTGATGTCGAGTTGGCCACGGCCATCCAGTCACATGACACCAAGCCACACCCACCAGCTAAGGCACGCCCATAGAACCGGTTGTTAAAAAAACTGAATCCCACCCCTGCCCAAGATGTATGGTAGAAGCAGAGAATTCTGGAAATTTGTTAGGTCAGGTTGCTTCTAGAGGTACCTAAGGAACAGAAATCATTATGATTATTGATCATGGCACTGAGTAATGTATGATAAGATAAATTAAAGAGACTTGAGTGAAATGTAAATTAAGAGAGAATAAACTAACACGCTGATGTTATAAAACTAAGGACAAATCATGTATACTTAAAATTCCTTAATTATATTTTGAGGTTTGGATAAACATGCCTGGATGTATCAAACTGGATTTCTTCAAGGACTGGATCAGCATTATAGTTCTCCTCTGCAGGCTGGTGGGGGAGAGCCGGGGGAAATGGGATGGATACTCCTGCAGCACTCTGCTGGCCAAAAATGGGCTGTGCAGAGGCTGAGGTTCCCATGTATTTTTGGCCAGGTGAGTGCTGCAGGAGGCCAGGGAGGCAAAAAATGGGCTGTGCCCCCCTCCACATGTGGCTTGTTTTGGCTGGCAGAGGTACTGCAGGCTGGTCATTTGATATTTCCAGCCTAGCCCCATGGGCTGGATTTAAGCAGCCTGTGAGCCAGATCTGGCTTGTGGGCCTTGAGTTTAACACCCCTGGTTTAGATGTCATGTGAATGTGGTCAATCCATGAGGGGTTGAAAATCTGAAATATATACCCTAAGCTCATATTTATTAAATATGGGGTTCAAATACCCAATTCCACCCAATTCATAAAATGTAAAAAAAACACAACAACCTTATATTATCACTGGCTTCATTTCAATTTTTTAAAATAAGATTCTCAACAAAATAACTACAATGTGCAGCCTGTACTGGGGGATTTCAAAATACTATTGCTCTGAAAATTATATGCTTGGAAGGATGAACATATTAAAACAGCTAAAGCCCCTGTCACACTGCACCAATGGATGCAAAGAGGATGTAAAACAGACAAAAAAGCTTGCCATCCCATTGGAAACGCGATGTACTCACTGCCTCCGTTTTGCCTTCTCTCTATCCGTCCAGCATCCATTTATTGACGTTTCATCTGCTCAGAAAGTTTTGAGGCTGCTCAAAACTTTTGCGCGGGAAAATGTATCCAATTCGTCCGTTCTGCAATCCGCTACGCATACGCTACGCATCCGTTCTGCATCCGTTATGCATCCCTATATCCGCTAGGCATCGTTCCGCATCCACGCAACTTGCATCCGCGCCGGACGCAGGGAGGAAGTGGAACGGACGCAGAACGGATGCAGAATGATGGATGCCTAGAAGGATGCAGCACGGAAAAAAAAGCATTTAAAACGGAAAAAACCGTTCACAGAGGGACCTATCTCAGATATTAAGGATGTCTACAGGATGCCTAGAGGAATGCCTAGAGGATGCAAGGGACACCTATACTGCCTATAAAAAGGGGGAGGCAAACACATCTGGATCTCACTTTCAGACCAGCAGCCCTGCTGCAGACCTCTGCAGCCTTCATCTGCCTCTTCCTCTTCCACAGCATCCACTCATGTACCGCGTGGATCATAACACAGTTCTTTGGCACCACCATCCTTCTCAACAGTGCAAGGCCATCTACAGGCTCTACTACGGGAAGAAAAGGGGCAGCCAGAAGCGTCTGGGTCCGAAGATGGTCACAGAAGAGCAGAGGACGGACTGTACAAAAGCTGATGGTGGAAGCTGAGGAGACGAGACCCTCTGTGCATTCCAAACTTCATGAGGATGCTCCAGCATGTTTGATCGAACTTGTGCAGCGCCTGACACCCAGGTTGACCAAGGCAAACACAACTTCCCCCAGCCCTGAACCTGGGCTCAAGGTGGCACTGACTCTGCCCCACCTGGCCTCTACGGGACCACCTACAGGAGCATGCAGTACGACTGGGAGATGCCACCCAATACCATCAGCTTTGGTCAGAAGTGGTGCAGGCCATCATCGAAGAATACAAGGAGAGCTCCTCCAGTGCCCTCTCCACTGAAGAAGGATGGAAGAAAGTTGCCAGAGCAGTGGTATCAGAAGTGGAACTTCCCCCACACCGTTAGAGCCATAGATGGCAAGCACGTGGCCTGCAAAGCTCCAGCCAAGTCGGGGTCCACTTATTCAATTACGAGGGCTTTTTCAGCATCATCCCCTTTCGCCATGGTCATGCTGACTACAAGTTCATGTACATCGATGCTTCAGGCAACGGGCTCATCTTCAGATGCCCAGTATACAACGCCAGTGACCTCAAGGGTAGGCTGGAAAACGCAACCTATCATGGCGCTTCCCAGATCCAGAACCCCTGACCCAACGACACACAAGATGTGCCCTACTTCACTCGTGGGGATGACGCCTTCTCCCTCACAAACCTACCTCATGAAGCCCTACACTTCCAGACTACTCACCCGTGAAGAGAGGATCTTCAACTACAGGCTGTCCAGGGCAAGCGGCGGTGGTGGAGAAGCGCTTTTTGGCATCCTGGCCAACATTCCAGGTACTTCTCACCACCATGCAGCATCAGTCCGAGAACCATGAGGGAGATCCATAAAGCTTGCTCATCCTGCATGAATCTCATGCCTACCCGCTACCCAGTCTTGCAGAACAGGCTCGTGGACCTCCAACAAGGGCAATGGGGACATGGAGCCTGTGAATGGAGGGAGGGGCGAAACCTGATAGACACTGTGGATGTGCAAGGCCCCAACAGAGCCTCACATGAAGGGAAGAAGCAGCGCAACCTCCTGAAACACTGGTGCAACCCCCAGCTGGAGCAGTGGAGTGGCAAGACAGGATGATAGATGCTTAATGGATGCTTCCTTTAGCCTGCCTCATCACACTGATAAGATTGTGCCATGTATGTTGAGTGGCCCGACATGAACAGGGCATTTAATAAAGAGTTGTGTTTATGTTGAAATGTGTGGATCAATGATTACATTGTTATTGATAATAAAGGGCCATAGGTGTGGCACCTGGGAGGGTGGACCATACAGTCCCACTATGCTTGCACTGGAGGTGTATCTATCCCAAGCTATACCCATCCCAAAGGTATCTGCCCATTCCACAGCTATCTCAACCACTCCCACTGCTATCTTAACCCATCCCACAAGGATGCAAATGCTTAAACCATTTCTAAAAGTTTCCAGCAAGACTTTATTAAGAAAAAGAAATGAAGCAAGTGTGTGAATCAAAAAATAGACTTTATTAACAACAAGCTATAAGACAAAAATGAGTCTCGGTACTCCTCTGGTCGCTCAGTCTCAGGGTGAAGGGTGCAGGTGCTGTGGAGGTGGCTGGTGCTGGAGTGCTTGTCATCTAGCTCCTCCAAAAGCAGGAGCAGCAGAAGCCCCAGCCTCAGAAGAGCGAGCCCGTGCTGCAGAAGCCCCAGCAGAACCAGAGTGAGGGCCAGGGGGCGGGATGGTAGCCCTGTCCCTCTTGCAAGGGCTGGCAGCAGGATGGCTGAGGCTTGCTGTGCTTCAGCATGGTTGTGGGGTTGCTGGCTGGCAGGGAGGCCTGGCAGGAACCAAGGCTGGCAGGAAGGCTTGCAGGGAGGCAGGCACCAAGCCTGGCAGGAAGGCTGGCAGGCAGGCATGCCCACAAGGCTGGCTGGCAGGCAGGCACCAAGACTGGCAGGCAGGCTGGCAGGCAGGCTGGCAGGCAGGCTGCAGCAGGCAGGCAGGCACCAAGGTTGCAGGGAGGCAGGCACCAAGGCTGCAGGAAGGCTGGCAGGCAGGCAGGCACCAAGGCTGGCAGGCAGGCATGAACCAAGGCTTGCAGGCAGGCAGGCACTAAGGCTGGCAGGCAGACAGGCTGGCAGGGAGGCAATCAGGGAGGCTGGGCAACAAGGCTGGCAGGCGAGGCTGCCGGGCGCAGGCGCGGGGCTGGCAGCAAGGCTGGCAAGCTGGCAGCGAGGCTGGCAGCAAGGCTGGCAGCAGGCTTGTAGGCAGACATGCAGGCAGACATGCAGGCAGGACAGGCAAGGCAGTCGATGTGTCTGGAAGCAGGTCTTTCCTCTGAATGGCGACCTGCTTCCGAGCTGCTTCCGTTATATCCATGGGGCTGATGCAATGCATCCTCCCTGCATGCGCAATTAACACTCGGCATCCACTAGACTTCCGCTGTGCATCCGCTGTGCATCCTCTGTGCATCCGCCTTCATCCTCTGTGCATCAGCTGTGGATCTGCTGTATCCGTTCCGCGTCCACTTTGCTGAGGTCCCCGGAAGCCTAGCGGATGTGCCATCCGCTTCCATCCGCTGGGCTTCCATTCCGCATCCGCTTTCCATCCACCCTGCATCCTCCCCGCGTCCGTGTTATCCGCTCCAGTTATTCAAATTTTTGCCCCTTCTGGGAGCAGATAACAACGGATGGAACATTTTTCTCGTCCGTTGTGTCCGTTTTGCATCCGTTGGGCAGTGTGACAGGGTCTTAAGATGAACACTTCACACAAATCCAAACAGATGGAATTTTTCTTTACTGAATATTCATAAACAGGTACTAGAACAAAAGTTTTCTGGAAGAAACTTTTAACGGGAGAATGGAATTATTTGGTGAATAACACAAGGCAACAACAGCTAGAAACTGCTCTAAAGGTACCTGTAAGCATTTCTAAAAATACCTCCCTTCGACAAATCACTCCTCAAATAGAAATAATTTCTTTTAGTGAGAAGATACTAAATCTTCCTGTGGTTTTGAATTGGATTTTGGAAGGTTTGGAAATTCCACTTATCACTGGCCTAGTTGATAACCACCTTTCTTGCTGCAATGAAGAAGAAAGCCAAGCTTGCAAACAGGCACTTAAAAAGAACGTCTCAGGAAAAATTGAGGCAGATTTACATGTACATTTTTCTGCAGTGTTCACTGTCCTTGGTAAAAAAGCAAACACATCTGGGAAATGCTCCTCAAAAAACAACAATAACAACAACTACAACCAAATTCTACCTTTTTCCATGCAGTAGTTTGATGATAATGACTAAATCCATATATTGCATTCAACAAGAGCCCTGGTGGTGCAGTGATTAGAATGCAGCTACTTTTGCTTACTGCCAGCTGCCAGTAATTCAACAGTTCGAATCTCACCGGCTCAAGGTTGACTCAGCCTTCCACCCTTCTGAAGTCAGAAAAATGAGCACCAGATTGTTGGGGACAATATGCTGACTTTGCAATCACTTAGGGAGGGGTATAAAAACTGTGAAGCGATATGTAAGTCTAAGTGTTATTGCTATTAGTATGATAATTAAAAGAATAATAATTATTCTTAAATAATTAAAATAATAATAATTCACACACATATTATGTCTTAGTATCATGTAAAATAATCACCAGATACTTTCAATTCCATTGCCAGTGCTATGTATAGAAGTTATGGTTAGCAAGAATAAGCTTTCTCAGATTTTCCCTTCTTTGATAAGAGATCTCCTATATATTTGGGGAATATTATGTACACTCTTCAAATATATTGGAGTGCCAGTGGTGCCCTTTCCTAGATTGGGAGGCTTTTCTCATGCCCTGGTCACTTCACAGCTCAACTACTCAGAAAGACATTGTACATGGGGCTTTCCTTGAAGACTACCCAGAAGTTTCATCTCATCCAGAATGTGTGGGCAGTGATGGGAATACCTCAGTATGCCCATGTATTACCTATGCTTCATGTGCTGCACTGGTTCCTAGTTTGCTTCTGGGTCTGATATGAGGTGCGGGTTATACTCTATAAAGCCCTACATAGAAGATATGCTGGTCACTACCTATAAAAACCTACATGGGCACTTAAGGGAATATTTGGTTCAAGGCTGGTTCAATCTGACAGAGTTGATGCACTCGGCACCAAGGACCCCACATTTCAATCCTGAGTTGTTTACAGAGTCAACCCTCAGCAACCTTAGTCCTCATTTTACTGACCTCAGGAGGATGGAAGGTTGAGTCAACTTTGAATATGCCAGGATTGAACTCCTGGCAGGGGCAGAGTTAGCCTGCAATACTGTATTCCAACCATTGCACCACTATGGTTCTTACATATCCCAAGTGTAACTTTTACATGTTTTGTTTCCATGATGCTGAACTGTAAAAGCAACAATAAGGGCACATATAAAAAGGCCTGTTTTTGTGTCATGTGAGAAAGGCATCTGCAAACTTCTGGGAAAGTAAAATAAAGGGACAGAGTCTAATGAGAAGGGATCAGTTCCTAAAGGAAAAGGGCAGAAATTGGTCGAATCATTCACAGAGGAATTGTCAGCTGGATTTGCCTTCCCTACATGGATGGGAAGATGAAGAAGCAGAGTAACAGCAATAACACTTAGACTTATATATCGCTTCACAGTGGTTTATAGCTCTCTCTAAGAGATTTACAGAGCCAGCCCTAACAATCTGGATCCTCATTTCAGCCACCTCGGAAAAATGGAAGGCTGAGTCAACCTTGAGCCTGGTGAGATTCGATCTGCAAAATTGCAGTCAGCCAGCAGTCAGCAGAAGTTGCCTGCAGTACTGTATTCCAACCACTGTGCCAACATGGCTCTTTTAACAATAAAATCAGGACTTGTGGTGGCCGAGGCCCAGGCTCCGTAATGGCCCAGCTACCCTACCACTGCCATTAGAATAGATTTCTGAAGTTGCCTTAAAAATAATTAGGAACAACATGGGAGATAAGCAGCTGAGGTTGCAGTGCAGAATTGCCTTCTGTCTATCATTGTTTGAGAGATTGCTCGTCTCAGGGGACTTGCTACACCCTATGTCACCAGGCTCTTTGGCTCTCCTCTGAGTGGGATGCAGTTAGTAGATGCTAGGCTTTGTCTTCTATATCAGTGTTTTTCAAAGTTGCCAATTTTGAAAAACACTGGTCTCTATCGTGGTTCTTTTTTGTATACAGATGGTCCTAAACTTAGGACTGTAATTGACCCTGGAATTATGATCATAAGTTGTGGTCATTGTTAAGCAGGTCTCCATGTGAGCATACTCAATTTTATGACCCTTTTTGTGGTGGTCATTAAATGAATGTTGTAGTTGTTAAGAGAAAAGAATGGTTCAAACAGAGAATGTTGTTAATCAAAGCCATTGTTTCAAATGAGTATTTTTTGCTTGAAACAAGCAAAAACTGCTCAAAATCATGGTCTGTAAATGCAAGCCAGTGGCAAGTGCCCCAAATGTGATCACATGACCATGTTTGTGAACTATCATGGAACAAGGTCATAAGTAGCCCTGGGTAGCTCTATTGTAACTTGGAATGGTTGCTAAATGATTAGCCATTAAGTTAAAACTAACCTGTAGTTTTAAAGCCTGCTACATTAATAATTGCTTCAGTTATATTACTGATCTCAGCAATCCTTTCTCATTCATATGCACATATAAAATAGTTCAATACTGATATACATGTTTGATTTTTTTTTCCTGGGTAATATTCTATTACATATTTTAGTAAAGTCAGTAGATTGGCCTGGATATCTGTTAATTTAAGAACCTAATAGCTTCCCTACCCCACCCCCAGCCTTTTATCTCTATAGAAAGCCGAAAGTAGCTAAGGAAGTTCTACACTCTTATCGCTAGATTTGATAATGTAACCTTGACAAGATAGGTGAAAAAAAAACATTTTCAACAGAACCGATGATTTTCAAATGAAAAGTTAGACTCTAAACGCATTTATGCCAAAGTCCAACAGCCAAGGTTAATTCACCAGTTTCAAAGCAATGATGGAATAAAGTTGAAATTCCAGGTGAGAAACTGAAAACAGAAAGAAGAGCACAAGTCAGAAGTTAAATGATAGAATAACTTCAGGGGGAAAAAAAAAATCCCAATTTGACATGTTAGAGGAACCAGATATTTTAATGGCTAGGCAAATAAGTAAAATAAGATCAAATCCTTCTTCCATTAATACCAGAAAGAGATTATTGGACAGTACTGTTTCTAACTGAAAAATTAAATTTCAAAAATGCATGATTGAATTTGGACTATAACGTCTAAAAGATAAAGTGAAATAAATGTATTATCACAGATGACTTTGGACTAATTTTAGTTAGGTCCCAGCCTGAAATTTTTTTTGAGTAATGATGGAGGGAACTAAGATTTTTTGGGGTGGAGAGTAGAGGAAATCTTAATGAAAGGCCGATCTGGTAGATATTGCAAGATAGTAATTTTGCATAACTCAGCAATCCCAACAATAATGGTGTCAATTTAAGCTTTCCCTTTGATTGGACTTTGATGCCAACAATTCCTTTGCAGTGGGAGTCATGCTCCATTGGATAAAACTGAGAAAGAAGTACTGGGAAACTACTATATTATAGTTTTTCTTATATTATATTATGTTATTAATACTCTTGTTATTCTTGGTACAGCATTGCATTAGGGATACTGCTTTGTGTTTTGTTGTTTATAATTTTATAATTGGCAAATCTTGGAGGTTTCCTTAAAAGAAAAGTTGCATGATATTCTTATAAATCAGTCAATCAATAACTTGACATAAATACATATTCACTTGGAAAACAAGTCTAGTAAAAATATTAAAAGATTATCAAATTCTAAAATTCTAAATTTCCAGTGTTTTCCACTGGAAAACAATCTTATAAACATTTTTGAGAAGCAATAGAAGGAATTTTTACAAGGATTTTTTCACTCGACTCTCTATATAAAAAAAATCAAATAAAATATGGAGGAGAATATCATCAGTTCAGCGTAAACATCTAGAGATAATGTTATACTTTGGAAATATCAGTTATTAATGTCAACAACAAAGAAAATTGCTTTTATTTTACCCCATGCTGGATTTATTTTAATTTCAAGTCAATTCTGATCTTTTTAAAAACAAAATCTGCAAAGTTTTTATGAAACTAACCAACCAAAGAATTAGAAACCATCTGCCATATGTAGCTGGTCTAAGCATCAGAGGAACAAATCAGAATCCAGGAGGGAAGCTCTCTCTCTCTGTCTGCCTATCCCCCCCCCTCTCTCTCATATATTTTATAATTAGACATATACACATGCATTTCTGTTTATGAAGAAATTTAGGAATATTGGTTAAGGTTCATACACAGAAAATGAAACAAAGAAAAAATTGCAGTCATTCGTAATTACAATTTGCCAATTAAAATATTATCATTCTTACACGATTTTCTTCAGTTCAGCTGTATAAAAGGGACTATAAAATGAATAAGAAATTTTGGATCAATGAGAGAAATAGATACTTGGCAGGATTATTTAAAAGGAAAAAAAAACCCAAGATTTTATGGATGTCCAGGAGAAGGTCTTGATGTTTACTGCATACCATGCTCGTTATTTTACTCATTTGATTTAGTAGAGAAGCATTTAGTGTCATCTTAAGGAAGACTACAATTATGCCTTTTTTTCCCTATCACTGCTTTATTTCCAGATTTCTCACCATGCACAGAAGTTAAAAAACAACAACAATCCACTGATGACACCATTGGTGCCATTGAAAGTTGTTCTCTATTTAGTTCCAAGTTAAGGTAGCAGAGATTAAAAAGTAGGACAACTTTTTTCCAACCTACCTGCAATGTTCAGGACACTTAGCAGCATATATTTATATATGTATGTATGTATGTACTGTATGTACAAAAGTATTAATAACATAGAACTATAATATAGTAGTTTCCCAGGACTTCTTTCCCAGTTTTATCCAATGCAGCATCACTCCCACTTACAAAGAAATTGTTGACATCAAAGTCCAATCAAATTTATATATATCTTAACAACCTATACCCCAAAATACAATTCACCATGGAAACAGAAACCAACAACCAATTTCCCTTCCTGGATGTCCTAATTTTAAAAAAAACCCAATTGCTCCCTAGGACACACCATCTACCGGAAAAAACCACACAACCGCTACCTAAATGCACAATCCCATCACCACCCTGCACTGATCAACTCCGTAGCCAAGACCCTCATCTCCAGAACCAAATGCCTAGCTCAAAAAGACCATCTGAGAACAGAATTACACACCCTCACTAACATATTAATTTTCAACGGATTCCAAAGAAATACAATCACCAACCTAATCTGAAAAGAGATACCCCAAAAAAACCAAGACACAGAACAAGAAAATGGTATTGGACTACTCCCCTACATCAAAGGCACCACAGACAAAATCAGCAAAATTCTCCACAAACACAATATCAGGACAGCCTTCAGCAC
>BHFT01035045.1:0-29297 GCA_004320025.1 Laticauda laticaudata | reverse complement strand
CACAGGAGAATGGAGATGGAAAGCAGGTTAGTGGGGTGGGGAGGGAATGGAGATTTTACAGTTTCCTTCCCCTGCCATGCCCACCAAGCCACACCCAGTAAAAAATTTTTGAACCCCACCACTGATCTTGCCCCCAACAATCTGGGTCCTCATTTTACCAACCTCGAAAGGATGGAAGGCTTAGTCAACCCTGAGGCCCATCAGAATCAAACTCCAGATTGTGGGCACAGACAGGGATGATCAGTGATGTACTAGAACTGGAAGAGAAACTCTGAACATCTTGAGAACTTTTTAAAAGTAAACAGGGTCCATCAGTCCTTTGCAGATTTTTTTTTTCCTAGATACTGAGAGAAGATGATCAATGCTAATCATATTTTCTTGGATTCCTGCAGCTCGTTTGGGGGTCCATGCACTTGAGAAGGCTTTAGAGGCAGCCCTCCCCCTCAAATCTTCTCCAAGAATTTATGGCAGAAACCTTGGACAGGCCCCCTTGGCATACCAGCAATGTTAGGTCAAGGGTGGAACTGTTTTCAGTTTCAATAATTGCACATAATGTTGAGTTTTTCCCACCAATATGAGAAGTTTATTTCTTTTATTCCTTTTCTTCTATTGTAGGGAGTTGAATCTCTGCCGTTTACCAAAAGCANTAATTGCACATAATGTTGAGTTTTTCCCACCAATATGAGAAGTTTATTTCTTTTATTCCTTTTCTTTCTATTGTAGGGAGTTGAATCTCTGCCGTTTACCAAAAGCAGAAGTTGCCCTTGAGTGTCTGACTGCCAGAGAAACAAAGAACAAAACAGGAAACCAGAACAATGCCTACAAAAGTTCCTGGGGTTTATTTTTAAACAAAACAGATAAATACATTTTCTGTTTCAGAATCCATTTTAACAATGCTATTTGTGCAGAGCTAACAGGCAACTCTGTTTGGTTAACATTGGTTGTAACATTGGTTAACATTCCTAGAAATATAGGCAAACAGAGTGTCTGAAGATACTTCTGAGCATTTAGAGAGATTTTGCTGATGAGAGACTCTTTATGGACTTTTTGAAAAAAAATCAGAAAAAAAATCAATTTAGCATCTGTGCTTTTGTTTATTGGATAGGGCAGATTATGGAAAGAAGAGGGTGATGTAACTTTACAGAAAAGGGTAAATCTGCAATTGTATTTATAATTGCTGAAAAGAAGATCAGAGCCACTTCTTTATATCTTTATTTTTTTCTTTTCTGCTAGCTTTTTTTCCTCTTAGCATGTTGGAAATAAAATCCATCTGGTTCAGTTCCAAGCTGGGAGAAAGGCACTGGAAACAAAATGGAGGCTGGAGGCTGTTTGGAAAGAAAAGTTCCCTTTATTGATGAAGCAGAACCACCAATCACATGTAGTTCTGGGCAGCTGATAAAATGGAGTTGAGTGTGAGTGGGTTTTTATACCTTCTTTGGGCTTTGTATTTGAGCTTCCTGTTCCTGTGCAAGAACGTGTCCTCTAATATTCTATTGGCTGTTATCAGATTCCTCTGGGATCATGTAGGGGTTATGTAAGGGTCATAGCTGGCTCTATAGGCAAAAGAGGAAAAGGCAAACTCTAGGTGCTTGTCTGAGCTAACCCTCTCAACCTTTTTGGCTTGCCTAATTGCTTATTTGGAGTTTCCTGTCTGAGCCAGTCTTTCTGAATGGATTACCAATTATCTGCATTTCTAAAAGCTGGCCTCCTCAGTTTCTGCTTGGGGCAAGGAGACTGGGGCTGGTTTCTGTCTCCCTTAAGATTTTTTTCCCCCCATTTCTCCTCTAGAGGGAATATTCTATCCTACCTTTTTAATATTTCCCAAACTACTTCATTCTTCTAGAAAGGGAGGGCTTCTCACAAGCACTTTCATTTTGTTTTTTTATTTATTTATTTATTTATTTTTCCTTCTTATTCCATTTCAGTTAATTTTTACTCTTGTTTGTAAAAATTCAATATTTTTTTAAAAAGAACATTTAGAGAAAAATGGTTTTAAGACCAAGTCCAAAATTTAGAATCCAGTGGGGCCATAAGAGTTGGGAACACTCCTTGCTTACAAACTCACTCTGCAAATTCCAAAATTGTGTTGCCAACGTATGTAAAGTGAGACTGTTCTTCATGACTAAAGCCAGAGAGTTGTATATGTTTTCTCAGGAGGAAAGAAATAAAAGGAAATTAAGACCCATCAAGAACATAAGCCCTGCAAAGAGCATTTATCATGGATGTTTTCAGTGAAGGCCTTAAATATTATTTGAGACATCAGGAAGTTTTCCATAGTTCCCCTAGATGCTGATAGTTTTGTCTTATTCCTTTTACAAAACACCCTGTTGGGTAAAAATTGTTTTGCTGGCTCATATCAGTCCAGAACAGTGTTCTGTTTCCAGTAATGTAATGCTATATGAAATTTATTGGGCTTGATTTAGAATTGGCTCATGAATTAGAAGCTTGTTGAGTGAAGGTTTGGAAAAAGCAAAGGCCTTCATCTCCTTCCAAGCATCTCCTTGGTGCTGAAGATGCATACAGTGGCTTTGCAGAGACTGGCACAGCCATGATTTGGCTTATGTCATTGCCAGGCTAGATAAATTTGGTAGAAAGGGTTGGAATTTCACAAGGATAATGGTAAGTTTGCGAGAAAGAAGAGGGCTGACCTCTACAGTGATATCAGTGTAGAGGTGGTATTCGGTAGGTTCTGACCAGTTCCGGAGAGCAGGTAGCAGAAATTTTGAGTAGTTTGGAGAACCCTGCTCCTGCCCCCATCTATTCTCTGCCTCTAAGTCCCAGCTGAATGGCTGGGTCTTCTTTTGTCACCCTGCACAGGAGAACGAGCTGGAAAGCAGGTGAGTGGGGTGGGAAGGGAATGGGGATTTTGCAGTATCCGTCCCCTGCACACCCACCAAATCACACCCACAGAACCAGTAGTAAAATTTTTTGAATCCCACCACTGCTCAGGTGACGTAAAAATCAGCTCAGTTTGTCAACAGAATGCAGGCATCCACCAGGTCTCTTCTCAAACTGGTTTCCAATCCTGGCAAACTCATATCCCTCCATTCCTGGAACCTTGAATCAGAATGGATACCCTCCAGATAATTATCCAGGTTCCTTCCATCCTTATTTGTGTATCAATAATGTGAAAAGATCTTTCTCCTGAAGTTCTTGAGATCCTACTAAGCATGGGGCCTCTTCTCTTCACAAGGAGAAATTCTCTCCATTTTCATTCACTTCTGGCGATGAATAGGCCCTGGAAAAGGAGTTAAAAGGGAGCAAGTCTGGAACCAAACTTTAGTGTGCTGTCCAGACAGTTTAGAGTTAATGGGATTTGGGATCATTGGTTCGGAATTGTGAGCTGTCCCCTTAAGGGAATGCATCATGGTAAATGTAGTTAAGGTATCCTGGGAAATGTAGTCCATGTCACGTGGTCACATCTGTAATCTGGATTGGTCACTAATTTGTCCCTTGTTGGGTTGGGGGAGGTTTCCTCACTCTTGCCTGAATCCATTACCATGCAGCTGCTTCAATCATCATGGGGACGAGAGCTTATTATCTTTCTACACCACAATTCAGAGGACAGATTATAGCAGATTCAAAGAAGATGGAAGGAGTGTACTAGTATTCTATACAGTAGAGAGGTCAACACTCAAGATACTTTAGAAAATACGGTAGAAGTTAAAGCTCAATGACTTCATTACCAGATCAGAAGGCTATAAGAACTGATAGAATATCTACAAAAATATGGCAAACAAGAAGAATCAGTAAGGGTTCCAACAAAGTAAATTTCAATTTTGCTATCTTGTGAAATTAAGATACAGTGTGATAGTTTACCCATTCTATTAATTCTTCTTGTTTTGGTATTGAAACCTGCTGACCACTATATTGTGGCTTATAATGCTTAGAATCATCCAACAAAAGATTTGAGCTGACTTAGAGAAAGAGAGAGAAAGGTGCTAGATGTTTAAGTTGACATTAGAAAAAGTAAGGAATTTGAGTCTTGTTATTGCTGATGCACACTAGAAAATTGAGAAAGCCAAAGAATACTCCCCCCCACACACACAAAGTTCAACAGGAGCTTCGTTGATTATAAAAAGACCTTAAATTATATCAATCATGTCAAGCTATAGAATGTGCTTAGAAAAATGGGAATCCCAAAACATTTCATTGTCTTCATGCAAAATCTATATGCAGGTCAGGAAGCCACAGTGCAGATAAAACATTGAAAAACAGCCTGGCTCCAGGCTGGCAAGGGATTAAGACAAGGCTGTATACACTTTCCCTATGTTATATGTGTCCTATTGCAGACTTTAAGGGGGGGGGGGAGACAGACAACAGAGGGCTCAATATTTTTCTAAGGAGGTGATGAGTAGATTGGCTCCTTGGGGCCTCATGGGTGAAAGAGAGGACTTGAGATTGCCCAAGCTGCATCCCATATGATTGCTTCTCACAAAGAAACTAGAAAGTGAGTGTCCAGAGGATGGGAAAACCAGGGAAGAGAATTTGCCATTCTTGCCCAGGGGCAGCTGGAATCTTCAAAGAACATTATGTTTGCACTTCCTTTGCGAACCACCTTCAGAATTGTTTCAAAGAAGTTAGACACCTTCAAAATGATGAGTGGAAACTCGCCTAATGAGTTCCATATCATTTTCAGTCTTGTCAGGTAGAACTTCTTCCTTTTTCATAATTTTATTTCAGTTATTTATAGAGACAGACAGTATTAGAATGAACATTTGGATCCATTGTTCAAAAATATCCTTCAGTTTATCCAACAGTATTAGAATGAACATTTGGATCCATTGTTCAAAAATATCCTTCAGTTTATCCAACATTAAAATATTTTGCTTCACATAAAAAAAAGAAGAACCTCATCATAAATGTGAGTTGATTAGGATGCCTGATGAACCAATAAAAAAGACTTCGTGTGGATGCTTTGTGGAGTTACTCTGTCTGCTTTATGCCATCCAAACAGTAATAAGCAGAACAGTGGAAAGATAATAAGGTCTCATCCCCATGATGATTGAAGCAGCTACATGGTAAAGGATTCAGGCTATGATTGAAGCAGCTGCATGGTAATGGATTCAGGCAAGAGTGAGGGAGCCTCCCCCAACCCAACAAGGGACAAATTAGTGACTAATCCAGATTACAGATGTGACCACATGACATGGACTACATTTCCCAGGATACCTTAACTACATTTACCATGATGCATTCCCTTAAGGGAAGAGCTCACAATTCCTAACTAACTATCCCAAATCCCATTAATTCTAAATTGTCTGGACAGCACACTTAGGAAGCTCTTATCCACGAATGAGGACACTCTTGGATGGTCCTATGACCTGGAGAATCACCAGATAAAATGCTGTTTCTCAGACAATTCTGGTCACCTTATCCACATCCAGTTCAATGTTTTATTGAGCATCTCTGTTCGGCACATTGAATGCTGTCCTCTTCATTTTTTTCCTGTCTCTTTCTTCTATTTTGTAATGGATAAAATATTATTTAATGTTTATTTGAATAGAATAGCAGTTTTGGTATTAGGCATCCTGTCAAGTAGAAGTGCTAACAAACATCAAGATAATATCCATGGCAAAAGTGCACTAAATTACATTTAAATTTGACTGGTTTGAAATGTTAAAGGTAACTACTTTCTTCCAATGACAGAAAATGAGCTGGTATTTTTCCCCTTTAATTATTAGGAAATGGAATGGCTAGAAGCTCAAAGGCTTAATTTTTAAATGCCTCCATTTTCATCTGAACTGGATAAAAAGGTCCAGGTATGGCTCATGGATCTATTATTCTGAACTGAATTGAAATCATACACCATATGAGCTAACAGATACGGCCATAGCTTTTAGAAATCCTTACTTGATTCTTACACCTCACATATTATGTTGTTAACGTTCATGGCACGTGTACCATATTGGTAGGAGATTACATAATGTCAGGGAAAGAAAACATTTTCCAGCCCAGTTTTTCACCGAAGTGGATTATAGGTGCCTGGACTCAAACCAATAGATATATGTGAGACTTAGTAGTGGGAGAATTTCTTGTAAAATAGGTAGGTAATGTCTATCAAATTTCTCATCATCCAGGTTATCCCAAGAGTACGTTTTCAAGAGGCAACTGGACTTTCTTGGTTTCTTTGAAGATGCTTCACTTCTTTGAAGATGTTCTAAATAGCCCTCTGCACCTGCTGCCGGCTAACCACAACACTCACACTGATGGAGAGCCCGGCAATTGCTTGTGAACACCACTCCTGAAGGGAATCCAAATGGGGAGGTGAATTTTGATGACCAACAATAGATGGATATTTGGCTTGAAAAATCAGGCCACTGCATGCCAGCTTTGAAAATTATTTTCCATAAAAGTTCCCAAATGGAACACTTTGGAAAACTCTGGGCAGCCCAAGTGAAAGGTTATTCTTTTGTCTGTAAAAGCTTTAATTTTCTCTCCTGATTATTTCCAAATCTGTCTTTTACCAAAACCAGTGCACATGTAGTCCTCGGTTTATGACCATAATGGAGCCCAAAATTTATGTCGGTAAGTGAGAAATTTGTTTGACTCGTTTGATGACATTTCTTTGTTCATTGAATCACTGAGGTTGTTGAGTTAGTCACCTGGTTGTTAAGTGAGCCTGGCTTCTCCATGGACTTTGTTTGCCAGAAGGTTGCAAAAGAAGGTCACATGACCCAAGGAACCTTGCAACTGTCATAAATAGGAACCAGTCAGGGGTGGGATCCGACAGACATAACAACCGGTTGTTGTGGTTATCTGGCTGCAGGTGCAAACGGCTGAGGAGAGCGAGGACTCAGATGAGGAGCCAGCACCATTAGGGAGTGGACTGCTGCCTTCAGAGATTTTGGGGGCTGGCACCAGCGATGAGGCGGTTCCTGAGGACCTTTTTATTTTTATATTTTAAAAAACATCTCTGGGTGAACAATGTGGTTCCAGGTTTTTACATTTCAATACAAACATGACCAGGATTACATATTCAGCTTTCATATCCAATTTCATATCATATTATTACTTGTTTCATTTTTCTTTAAATATTCTCATGCCTTATTTTACAATATTATCTATATTCTTATTAAATTTCTATACTCATTACAAACATTTTCTTATGTCCGTCACATTTGCAAGTTTTATCACATATTATTATTCCAATTCATTGTTTAATAAAATTCACCTTAATTTATACTATCCAAAAGTTATCCCCTTTCATTGTCAATTCTATTCTAGCTTGCCACCTCTTTACCTTATACATTTTCCCCACTTTACCCCTTTTGACCCATTATAAAAATGTATAACAATGTAGCCATTTTAATTCTACATTAACAACAATTATCCCTTAACTACCATATAACATAACATATACATACACACACACATCTATCTATATCTGTATCTGTATCTGTATCTGTATCTGTATCTGTATCTGTATCTATCTATCTATCTATCTATCTATCTATCTATCTATCTATCTATCTATCAAATCAGATTCCACATGGTATTCCCTTTTCTCTATTCCCTTTTCTCTATTACATATCATATATTGATTCCATACTCCATATTTACTTTATTGTTAAAATTTAATTAATATTCTTAAAATAAATTCTTATTTCCATATCTATTCCAGTTAAATTTGTATCTAGTTCAACAATGATTCTTAATAAAATATCAATTCCAATCTTTTCCATTTTTATATCTATATTCTTAAATACCATAATATGTTTCCACGCAGAATCCCTTTTCGTAATCATCTTCTACCCATTGTCTCTGCCCCTCCTGACGAATAAGAATATTAGCAGGCCTTGATTCGTGCAAGCCACCCTGTGAGGGAGCAGAGACCTTGGTTGAGATGTCTGTTCTATTAATGCCAGAGGTAAGTTTTCATGTACTTAAGATTTCCAGGGAAATCGTGGTGGTGGTGGACAACTCATTCAGCACCCTGACTCAGAGTCCACATTCCCAGCTTTGGCCTTCTTTGGAAAAGTGGTGGCCCCTTTACAATTCACAACTGGATCATCCTAAGAGGATGCCCGCCATGCCCACCTTAGACTGTCTACCATGGACCTCACTCCATTCCTAAGAGGCCTGTAAAGGGGTGTGCATAAGCGCACCAATGTGCCTACTGTCCCTGTCCTAATGCCCCCGTTTATTCGTACCCATTTCATGTAATCATAATCATGTTTTAATTATATCTGCTATCTAATACATACTTGATAAATAAATAAAATAATAATAAAATAAATAATAAATAATGCCTGGGCCACTTTAGCAAGATTCTAGTTGTGTCCTCATTCAAACACAGTGAATGAATGTCTCACTCAATGCTCTAATTCACAGAGCTTGTTGTTGTTGTTAGTCACGAAGTCATGTCTGACCTATCACAACCCCATGGACAATGTGCCTCCAGGCCTTCCTGTCCTCTACCATCCTTCAGAATCCATTTAAGCTCACGCCGACTGCTTCAGTGACTCCATCCAGCCACCTCATTCTCTGCCTTTCCCTTCTTCTTTTTTTGCCCTCAGTCGTTCCCAGCATTGGGCTCTTATCCAGCCAGTCCTTCCTTCTCATTAGGCGGCCAAAGTATTTGAGTTTCATCTTCAATATCTGGCCTTTTTAAGAACAGTCAGGATTGATCTCCTCGAAGACTGACCGGTTTGGTCGCCTTGCAGTCCAAAGGACTCGCAGGAGTCTTCTCACAGAGCTAGGAAATCTTAAAGGCAGATGCTCACCCTTGTAATGAGCAAAATAAAAAATGGCTGCTGAAAAATACCAGCCAATAGGGAAAGCCACCCCCCCCACAGGGTACCCTGCAAGAGTGAAGAGGCTCCCATTTTCCATCCCAACAAGGGGAGGTTCCAGGTTGCAAGGGTGCCTCCTTCTCCCCCAGCCTCTAAAACTCACTCTTGGGTTTGTTTGTTTGTTTGCTGTTGTTTTTTTGCCTACTTTGTATGCACCATTAATCCCCTGAATGGTGTTTTTGGCCTTGTGCCGTTTCCTATCAAACCTGGATCTTAATGAGCATTTGTCTCGAAGGGTTCTTTTTTTCTCCTTGCCATGTGTGCGTGCTCCAATCTCACCCAGCGCAAGGAGCATTAGCAGACTTGATTTCTGGCTGCTGAAAGCTGGGGATTTTGCTAGCCATACATCTGTCACGCACTGCTTCCATTTATCCTGCTGCACACAGCTGCAAAAGGGAAGGAAAGGGAAGCTGGAGGGAACATGCCTGCACACTGGGGTGTGATTTAGCACTGTTGCCTAAGCACAGTGTGCTGCCAAGGGAGGGGCCTGGTGTTGTCCTCAGCTTCTGTTTGGAGCACACCTGCAGGCAAGCAGGTGAGCGACTGGAGGCAAACTCTGGGCAGAAATCCTATTGCCTGCTAATTCGACTCAGGGCACACAAAGGATTCAGGAGAGAGAAGAGACCATGATCCAAAAGGCAAAGGGCTCCACTAAACCATCAGGGAGTCTCCTCTTGCAACCCGACATTTGCAACCTGATTTTTCAGGCAGAACAATGGAACAAGGGTATAAGCCAACATCTCTAGGAAGATATTGGACACTGCATCACTTTCACAGAAATTATGTGGGTATATTTTTGCTCCTGGTATGCTGCGGATATCTTCTGCTTTCTCAAAAGTATATTTATCGAAAGCAGTCATGCCCTGCCTTTCCAAAAAGTTCAACAATAAATCAGCTTTTTCCCATATGTGCAATTGAGCTTTTATGAGTGCAAAAAAGTCATATATTCTTTCTTAATAAATATATCTTTGCCTTCATACTTGCCATTGGGGAATATGATCATTTTTCCTTGAACAAGAGCCTGGAGGAAGAAAAAAACATCCTGAAATGGATTTCAGCAAAGAAGTGATAGCAGTCTGTTTTTAAAAAGGGTGTTCCTCTTTTTAAATAAGCACTTTTGCTTATCTCAGCAAAAGATATTTTTATTCCGCATTCATGGTGGTTGGCATTTTTTTAAAAAACATAAACCGAATGCTTGTAAAATGGGAATAATTTGAGAGGGGTTTGCTGGTGGAGATTAGGGATGTTGTAAACGTCTTCATCAGTACATCTTCAATTGTGTGCTGCTGTCACAAAAAGCACTACTGAAGGAAGAAAGATCTGAGACGATACCAATAATTCTGTCTTTCCAAGGCATGGGAATTCAGGTGGGAAAGCAGAGAGTTTTTGTGAAAGCAGGGATATCAAACTTGATTTAATTGAGGGCTGCATCAGGGTTGGATTTGACCCCGGAGGGTTGGAGGGGGGCTGTCTGAGGGGCATGGTAGGCATGGCAGGGGTGGGCGTGGCCATGGTGAGTGTGACATTGGACTCATGTCGGGGGACACCTGTGGTGGCCAAGTGCTAAGGCAGGACTTCCCTCAGACCCTCCCTCACTGACATTATAATCTCCTTCCTTCCTCTCTTTCCTTATTTTTCCTTCCTTGCTCTCTTCCTAACTTTCCTTCTTTTTCTTCGTCTTTCCCTTTCTCCTTTCCTGTCCCTTCTTGTATGCTCAAATGCAAAAGGGGGAAACTTTTCTCCTCTTGTTTTGTTTTTAGTTTGTTTTGATAGCCCTCTGCCAGTGAAAAGGAGCTCAAGGGGGGGCGCACATGCTGGCAGAGGGCTGCAGGAGGCCGTCACACCCAAAAACAGAGCTCCATTTTTGCTGGCAGAGGCACGGGGGACTGGTTCTTTGCTGTTTCCAGGCTGGCCCTGTGGCCCTAGGCACCCTGTGGGCTGGATCTGGCACATGGGCCTTGAGTTTGACACCCTTGTGTTAAAGGCTGTTCATGTCACCTCTACCATGTAAAGTGAAACATTACAATCTCAATGGAAAGATGGACCCATTCTGATGCTTTCTTCCACAAAGGTAAGCCCATAATTTTTCATGTAGTTCAAATGAAAAGGACAATGAAATTGAACTGAGCACTTTTTCTTGAAAATAGATGGGTGCAAGTTGGTCTGAGTGCCAAGTGGACCTGCTTTTCTTTTCTTGATAGACATAACTTCCTCTATCCCACCAAGCATCAAAGTTTGATGCCTCATTCAAAGAAAACTGTACATACCATACAAAAGAGACAATCAATAAGCCAAAAAGGGAATGGCAGCAAGATTACTTTTTTGTACAAAAATGGAAGGATGCCAAGGATAGTGTGACAATTGGCTAATCCCTTTGCCTCTGTTGTCTTCTTCTTCCTCCTCCTCCTCCTCCTCCTCCTCCTCCACCACCACCACCACCACCACCNCCTCCTCCTCCTCCTCCACCACCACCACCACCACCACCACCACCTTCTCCTCCTCCTCCTCCATGTTCCTCTTCCCTGCCTTCTTCTCCTCCTTTCCAGCCTTTGGCTGTGTACTTTACTCTCCAGCGTCAGCGTGCAAGAAAGACCTAGCAGACAAAACATTTGCTTTCATGATCAATAAGCTGTTGGCTGAGTGGAAACATTTAACTTCAGTCCCCAAAATCTTTTATTTCCAAGCAGTTAAAGAAATTTGTCCAACCGATGCAACAATGGCAGTGGACTGAAATCGATGCTTACAGCCCTCCATGGGATATGTTTTTTTTTTCAGTGAACAATCCATTAAAATTGATATAAACAAGAAACAATATGGTTATGTCTTTGTTTATTTCCCTTTTTCTCAATCTAATATAGTTTTCATAGTGCCTTCAAAATTAATAAAAACTTGTAATATGAGAGGTTCCTAAAGGGGCTAAAAGGCTGGAAATCTCACTGTTGCCACTTAAATTGAACTTCATCAACGTGACAAAGGGGTGACATTTTCTGATCTAGTTGACTTTTCCTAATCTGCTTAACAGTGGAGATATTCTACCGGTTTGGGTCAGTTTGGATGAACTGGTACTAAAAAAAATGCTACCAGTTCAGCTGAACCAGTAGTAAAAAAAAATAGATTTAGATTAGTTAGAAATCAAGAAATCATCAGATTTCTTGCTTTCTAGCTAATCTAACTCATGCAGCACAGCTGATCCCCTCCCCCCCTCGCTGTTTGTACTTACCTTCAAAATGGCTTCTTTTTTCAGTAACCAGGAGGCTTCCCTGAAGCCCACTAGGGGCCAAAAAGGGGGTGCTGCAAAAGAAAAAAGAAAGAGGAAGGGATGAGAGAAAGAACAGGGAGGTAGGGAGGAAGAAAGAAAAAGAAAAAGAAGAAGAAAAGAAAGAAAGAGAAAGAAGAAAGAAAGAAAGAAAGAAAGAAAGAAAAAGAAAGAAAGAACGAAGAAAGAGGGAGGCAGGGGTAAAAGGAGAGGCAGAAAGGACCACAAACCTTTGGCACGAAACAACCAGCTTCAGACATGATGCTTTGAAACAGCACAGCAATCCAGGGCTTTGAAGGTACACAATCCCCTGCTCCAGAAAGTGATTTTGTCCTTTGACCCTCCAGTCACAATGCCCACTATAGCCATGACCCACCAAAGCCATACCACAAACCAGGAGTAAAAATTTTGAAATTCCACCACTGCCTCCACCAAATAACTTTGGCTGTGCAATATCCTTAGAATAATTCTTCTGAACATCAGAGGCTCATTTCAGATTTGCATTAGATGCAGCATACCGTCCATAAAGCCCCTGTCCACACTGCAGCAACGAATGGAAAGAGGAGGAAAATGGAGAACAATACTTACCCATCCGTTGGTTAAACGCAATGCTTCCGTTCTGTACTCCACTGCCCTCCGTTTTGCTTCTCTCTATCCGTCCAGCATGCCGTCAGTTGGAACATTTCATCCGCTCAAAAGATTTTGAGCTCTCAACTTTTGAGTGGAAAATGTATAACGCGTCGTTCGTGTCATCCGCTAGGCATACGGGGGACATCCCGTCTGCATCCCGTTGTCATCCGTTACGCATCCGCTATAATCTGCTAGGCATCCGGCTGCGCAATCCGCGCAACCGAATCTGCTCCAGCGGTAAAACGAACGGCAGGGAGGAAGCGGAACGCTTTTTTTGTGTTTTGTTCTGTTCTATGGGTTCAGAGCTGTTGTGGATATTGGATATATCTCCGCGTCGAGCGGTAGTCAGCGAACTGCGCACGGAGGAAGAATGAATAGCGCGAGTGCGAGCATTCAAAGACCAATGCAGTGTTAGATAAATAACGCCTGCGAAAACACCGAGTTCGCCTCGAGAGGCGGAACCTATCTCGACTATGTCTCCAATGGAGCTAGAGTATGTCAGTAGGGATGCAAAACATATGTTCCATGCTTTCCATTTCCCGGCATCGGCGTTTTTCACATCCGCTTCTGCGTCCCTCGGGTGCCGCCGTCTCGTTCTTTCCGTTTATCCGCCTGTTTAAGCAAAATTTTTGCCCCTTTTTGAGAGCGGATACAACAACGGATGGACCACATTTCTTTTTCTCGTCCGCTGTGTCCTTTTTACAAACGTTTTGCATCCATTGGGCAGTGTGACAGGGCCTTAAAACATTAATAAACCACACAGTTCATAATCTCTCCTGTGACTTAAAGCCAATGATTTCTATAGGAGGATACAGGATACAAATGGATCAATTTATTAAATCATTCATCATCCTTTTTGGAGGGGAGGGGCTTATGCATTTGCCTTAATCTAATCTAACAAAGATTTTTTCTTGTCTGCTTTTAGTACAAATTGTAGTAGTTCATTTTTCCTCCTCCAGGAATGAAATTGTAATTGGCAATTGAATGCATGAATAATTATATGGTCAGCCTCAGTTCCCTGAACAAATGAACTGGTGATGGGTCACACAGTTTGTTGGCACTGGTTCTGGGATATAAAATGTCCTTGGAGAGATGCTTTGAAGAGGAGAATTTGTCCTTTCTCTGCTTTTGTCCTGTGTTGGTCTTGCTTGGAAATCATGGGAAATCAGAGCTGCTGTTGGGATTTTCTGGGAAAAAGTGGTTTGCAGGAAAAAAAAACAACGATTGAAATAAGAGTCTCATTTCTTCTTCTCCTGGAATAATCTTTGCAACGGAAAGTAGCTATTGAGCACCCTGAGATATAGATTAACCTGTAGATGCATATTAATAACTTCATTTAGGATGGGGCTTCTAAAATTCCAAGGTTATGAAGGAAAAGGCAAAAACGTTACATTCTCATTTCATTCTTGTTCATTTCCTGAACATGATTGGAAAATGTTAGTAAAATAGCACCTCTGTTGTTATCTCCATTGTTAGGAATGTTTCATATTCTTGTTGAGAAACTGGAAAACTGTAGACTATAGACTAAAAGGCTCCAACTACAGCAGTGGTCCCCAACCTTTTTTGTACCAGGGACCAGTTTCACACAGAAACACTTTTTCAAGGACCAGCAAAATCAATTCTTCCCCAATNAGGGCTTCTTTACTATTTCTTTACTAAAAACATATTTTTATATATATTTTAATCACGATTATTCATTCTTTGTGGCCAGGTACAAAATGATCCACGGACTGGTACCGGTCCAGGGCCCGGTGGTTGGGGGACCCTGAACTACAGGACTGATGGACTGTATCAGGGTGGCCTTCAAAAATTTTAGCAATGGGTTCTCTGCCTAGTTGCTGGGTGGGTGTGGCCATGGTGAGTGTGGCCTAGTCCCATGATGGTGAACTTATGGCATGCGTGCCACAAGTGGCACACACAGCCATTTGTGTTGGCACACAAGGCACAGGCAAACTTACCTCACTGCACAAGTGCACACCTCACAGATGATTTTTTTTGTTGTTGTTGTTGCTTGATTTGAGGCCTTTTTCAGCCTGCCAGAGGCTTGGAAAAAGCATCTGCAAGGCTTTTCAGTATGATTATAGGCCCATTTCATCACTTCCTGTAATACCGGAAGTGACCAAATGGGCCTATAATTCAGTCTGAAAAGCCTTTGCAGAGGCTTTTTCCAAGCCTCTGGGAAGCCGAAGAAGGCCTCAAACCAGCTGGAAAATCAGCTGTGAGGCACAGTGCAGGTAAGAGAGTGGTGGGAGGGTGGAGATTGCGTGCGCATGGACAAGAGGCATGGGGTGGGGGACGTGCATTGCATTCTGGGTGCTGGCATGCAAGTGCCTGCACCCTGGTGCAAACGTAATTTTTGCCACAGGAACCCAAAAATGATTAACCACCACTGGCCTAGTCAGCCTCCTGCACCACTGCATGGAGGCATTTTTGCCATCCCTGGGCTCCAGAGGCTTTCCTCAAGGTGAAAATGACCTCCATGGGCTCTGAAGGCTCTCTGGAATCTGGAAAAGGGCCCATTTCCAGCCTTCCCAAACTTCCGGGAGGCCCATTTTTCACCCTCTCTGAGCCTCTGCACATACCCTGCACTTACCTGCATCCATAACTGATCCATCCCTGCCTCCCCCCCATGTGGGGACTCCTGGGAGGGGTGGGGTGGGCAGGGCCAGCCAGGAGTGGGATTTGGGGGTTCTCCGAGCTGCACAGAATCTTAGCTAGGGGGTCTCCCAAATCCTTCGAACCCCCAGCAGCCCAGCCCAGAACTGTATCCAAAGTACCCATTGAAGTCTTGCTGCAACTAGGAGATAAGGAAAGTAGTATCTGCCAGGTTTGGGCAGAGGCATCTTTATAAATAATTCAAAATAAGAGGTGAGATTCTGCATTTCAGTTTTACTGGCACTATTAAAAGAGGAATTAATATGAATTAAGACTGGACCAACATTCAAAATATTCTTGGCAGGGTTCCAAACGAGCACTTTAATTTCACCATAGATAAATGTAAATTTATCATATTTGCTGATCTAGGAAATATTTGTTTGATCTGTGCAATACATCACTTGATGACAGTCCAAGTGAAAAGGATCTTGGGATTTAAAAAAGACTAGAGGAATGCAAGTTGCAAGAGAAAACAAAACAAAATCAGGTTAAGTCAATAAAGAATCATATTCAGATCTCAAGAAATATTAATAATGCCATCTATGGTTTATGCCGATCTCATTCAGTGCATTGTGTCTGGTTCTAAGTACCACAAGTTGAAGACAATATTGACACCTGGAATCTGAGCATCAAGGATGCAAGACTGAGAGAAAAAAAATAAAAGATAGGTGACTATCAACCTCAAATACGAGGGCTATCCACAAAATAGATTACGTTTTCATCTGTAGCAAGAGGGGGCAGAGCTAGCGTGGCCATCTTTGGTCTGTGAGTCCGCTGCTTAGTCTGCATCTAGTCGTGCTAGTGGGAGGTTCATATCGTTGCCTGTTATTTCACAGCAAACATTTGAAATGTATGCTGCAATTGAAAATCCCGTGAGTTGTGAGGTGCGATCAATGATAAGATTTTTGTTGGCAAAAAACCATAAACCAATTGAAATTTTTTGGCAACTGTGTGAAGTGTACAGGGAACATTCTCACTGAAGGTGGAGTGCACCAATGTTGCATTTAATGTTAAAAATGGATATGAACTAACGTTCATTATGAACAGCGGAAGTGGACGTCCGAGCATTGTGACTGATGAACTGGTCATGAAAGTTGATGACAAGACTCGTGAAAACCACCGTTTCACACAGTAATGGAACTTTCACTTAGTTTTCCACAAATTTGATGCAGTTTGTTGCATGAAATTGTTACACAAAAGCTAGGCTACCACAAATTTTGTGGCGAAGGATGGGGTGCCAAAAATCCTGACAAAACCAAAAGAGTCAGCGTATGGCTGCATCATTGACATTTCTGTACTCTTATGACAAAGATGGAGATTCATTTCTTGATCGAATCGTAACTAGAGACGAGACTTGGGGTCAAACATGTGAACGAGCAAGACCAAATTGCAGTCTATGGAGTGGACGCATACAAATTCCCCCAAAAACCAAGAAAATGTTTGCAAACATTTCTCTGCCAAGGAAGATTATGGCGACGTGTTTTTTGGAGAATAGGCAAGGTGTGCTTCTTATCGATTTTTCTGGAACATGGTGCAACAATAACCTCTGTGAGTATTGTGAAACGTTGCAAAAAACTAAACGTAAGAAAAGCAATCAGAACAAGCGTAGCAGGAAAGTTAAGCTCAAAAATTTTGTTTTTGCCTGACAATGCCCAACCTCACACAGCAAATCGCACTCGAGAACTCGAGAAGTCCTGAATGCTTTCAAGTGGGAGATTTTTCCTCATCCACCCTACAGCCCCGATCTTGCACCAAGCGACTCCCACTTGTTTCCAAGGATGAAGACCTGGCTTGGAATACAGCACTTTGATGACGACACGGAACTGCAGGCATGACAGACTGGCTCAAATCTCAGGTGGCTGAATTTTATGACAATGGAATTACAAAGCTTGTTCACCACTATGATAAGTGTCTCAATTTGTTCGGTGAATATGTTGAAAACTAGTATTTAAGTGTCACTTTCAAGTGTATATAATAAAAAAAAAATCTTACACTTCATTTTTTTTCTATCGCAAAACGTAATCTATTTTGTGGATAGCCCTCGTACATGAGGAAATGTCCAAAAATAATGAGGTTGTAGAATATTTCTCATCAATCATATAAGACGTGTAGAAGTTTACACTGGGGTCCTGAATATAGGAGAAACGATTTATATTATTATTAGGAAAAAATTTTGGAGACACCAGAAGTTTCATGATGGAAAAATTAATATGGTGGATTTCTGTAGATATATTTTGGGATGCTGAAATAAAAGATCATATTAATAGACAGCCTGATGATGATGTGTCACAGAAATTGCCATGCCCCAGCACATAATCTTTACATACTGTTGTTGCTCTCTAACTCCATCTAGTGGTTGGAGGGACAAATACCAAGTATATTGTTTGAAGCTGACCCAACCCCAAAGCCCATCAGCCTTCACTCTCAAAACAAGTGCACACTGGGAAGCCAGACTCCATTTCCTTTAGCATTTGGAGAAGGCAGAAGCAAAAAGAAGAAGCCATCTTAATCTGTGGCACATGGTCATCCAAGGACAAATCCACATCCAACACACGGAGCTTCACTGGTGAGATTTAGATTGCTTGTATTTATTCACTGTTATGTTCAGCAGTAACTTAATGCTGTCAGTCAAATACAAATCTGTATTTGGTTCTCATTGTATGTATCCTTATTTTCCACAGTTTCACCACATCCTGTTCTTTCAAGAAAGCATTCAAATCTTTGCACATGGTCTGTTTTATTGGAGGATAGGTCGGTTTAGTTGCATGTCGAACTGCACACAGACTAACATATAGTGAGGACAGAACAGAAGTTTTGAGAGGAACATAACCTTGGAGTTCCCTTTCAACCGTTGGTTATCAGAAGATTGGACACAGATATTTATCCATAAAGAAGATACCATCTAGGATGGAATCTAAAAGAACTTTGCTCTCACAATGTAGCAAAACAGAACCATTTTCTTAAGTCCCCCTGCCTCCAAGTGAAGGACACTTTCCTTTACAGGAAGAGAAAATGAAGGGAAACACCCGGGGAAGTAATTAAGTGGCAAATTAAACTTGTACTCTGTTTTGCTCTCTCAATTTCAGTTATCTTTCTTGGCCACAAGAGCATAGGACTATGGAGGGGAAGCTGGTGGCTTGAAATCTAGTTTTTATAGCATAAATATAAAAGGACAACTTCTCTTCGGCGAACAGAATCCATCTGAGTGACATTAACTGAAAGGCAAGGTTTGTTCCTCAATCCAGAAATTTTGTTTTATTTAAGTTAGATGGCAATTTCATTGAGTTTTTATAACTCAATGATGTGTCAAAGTTGAAAAAGAAACAAATGAATATGTCACAAAATTAATTGCCATACACTGACATTCAGGAAGTGTGACATCAAACAGGGAAGCAAATGTCTGGATTTGTTTAATCTCCATTATACATGTTAATTATGTTGCCTGCAGTTGGCTGATAATGAGCCACATGCAGAAGAGAAGAGCTACTTGATTGGACAACTCATGAATGGAAGACTCCAGGGTTCTTCTAAGTTGGTTTGTCACCATTCTTCATTAGTTTTTACAAAGACTAATTAAATGAATTAAAGGTACACGAGTAGAATCAAAATAGATTCATTGAGTAGAAATACTGGCAAAGATTAGAAAGGATATCCTTGCTGATATGTGTAAATCTTGTTGAAATATACTGAAATCGAAGGCATGAATTCAGAACAATGTAACTCTCATTTAGTCCAGGGGTCACCAACTTTTTGGACCTCAAGGACCATCAAACTCATAATTTTCCTAGAGGCCCTGGGAAAATCCCCAAAAAAGTATGGGAAAATTCCCACCCCATTTTCCTACTGATCAATCATTCTTTATTTCGGATCGTAGGATACCATCTCCAGCTCCATTCTCAGGGGGAGAGAGAGAGACTTTTGGCTTCATGCAAGGAAAGCAGCAGAAGTAGCAGAAGTCTTTCTTTCTCTCTCCCAAACTCTGCCAGAAATGAGTCTTTGTGAGACTTGTTGCAGTTGGAGCAGGATGCCTTGCAGGGTCCCAAAGACTAATTTCTGGAGAAGTTTGCGGGAGAGAAAGAAATACTTTTGCTGCTTTCCTTGCATGCACCCAAAAGTAGAAGAAAGAAGTGGAAAAAAGCAGCCCGGTGGCCGGGCAAATTCCACCCTCCGTCCTTTCCCCCTCCCCTCACTACCTCATGTTGTTCGCAATGAAAGCAACACAAGCCTTGTGTTCCCATGGGCCATGTGTTCCCGCACAGCCTGGATTAATTGCTTTGGGGAGTGCTTTGGGGGTGACATTTCTCTGAGGACCACCAAAATTTTCTCAGAGAGCACCAGTGGTCCCTGGCCCTCAAGTTGGTCACCAGTGCTTTAATGTCCCTCTGAAAACAGCCAGGTTGGAATAAAGCAAACATTTCTAAAATTTCCATTCCAAGTTTCTAAACATTATGTTAGATATAATATAGATCAGGGGTGTCAAATTCGACTTCATTGAGAGCCACATCAGGGTTGTGTTTGACCTTGAGGGGGCTGGGGTAGGTGTGGCCTGGGTAGGTGTGTCTTGGGTGGGTGTGGCCAGCTCAACATAACTCATGTCACCTGTGGTAGCCAAGTGCTAAGGCAGGACTTCCCTCAGACCCTCTCTCACTCTCATAATCTCCTTCCTTCCTTTCTTCCTTTTCTCTTTCCTTCTTTCTTCCTTCTCCTTTCTTCTTCCTTCCTCTCTTTCCTTATTTTTCCTTCCTTGCTCTCTTCCCATCACTCCTTCTTTTTCTTTGTCTTTCCTCTTTCCCTTTCTCCTTTCCTGTCCCTTCTTGCATGTTCAAATACAAAAGGGGACACGTTTCTCCTCTTGTTTTGTTTTTAGTTTATTTTGTTAGCCCTTTGCCAGTGAAAACAGAGCTCGGGGTGGCCGTGCACATTCCTCCCCAAGTTCCATTTTTACTGGCAGAGGTACCATGGCCCCAAGGGCAAATCTAAGCACCCTGCAGGCTGGATTCAGCCTGCAGGCCTTGAATTTGACACCCCTGATATAGATAATATCACAAGGGTAGAAGGCTTCTCGCTTTCATGGACATCACCTTTTCCAAGCATGTCTTGGAAAATCAGATTCTGACTATCATTTCGGGTTCCCACCTACCCTCTTGCTGATGTACTTTTCATGTCACTCCCTGTTCCTTAGTTTTGGAAACTTTCAACTGAACCATATTGTGTTTCCGCAGACACAAAAGTGTCAAGTTAGAAGAGAAATTCAACAGGGTTCCTCCACTGAGTTATGACTTCTGTTAACTATCAGTCCCTCTGCTTTGGGACTATACCAGCCTGAAGGTCCTATCCTTGGTTTATCATATGTCACAAAACAAAGTTGCTAGATTTTGTTGTTTATTCATGTCAGAAGTGTCACGATTGAAATAAGGCATCTGTGGACCCGAAAAGGTTCTTTGTGAGACATGCATACTACTAGAGGTTGAAATGAGCACTCTCTACACTTCAGATGCTTCTGGATCAAAAGGATTAGCCAGCTATAAGCTGATGCCCAGAGGATGCCCAAATATGTTAACAGCACACATTCTTCATGAAGGCTCCTTTCATGTCTCCTGATCTTGTTGCTAAGAGTCCATGTTATCTAAATAGATCCCTGGTTCCTTCTTTGATCCAGTCCTGATCCTCCCAAAGCAAAGATAGCATTGGAAGCAAGAGAATATATAGGCATGTGCCCCATCTTCTCTACAATCACTGCAGCTGTTTCCATCAGATCTTCTGAAGTAGAAAGGAAGAGCACAGAACTGGAAAGTTTTAGGCATGGAAAGCAATAGATTCGGCGAATGAGATACTGAATTGCCTGTAAATTCTGAAGAACTCCAGCATGTCAAAGATGATACTAAAAAGTCCAGCTTTTGTTTGTTTGTCTGTCTCTCATTTGTTTCAAATAGAATGTAGCTGATCCAAAAACAAATCAGCACTGGCTCTCAAATGTCATGGGTTCAGGAGGTGATGAATTGCTTTCAAACTCCTGCAACATATTTGTGTGGCAGGCCACCAGGTTATTATTCATCATTATTTTATTATGAACAACACAGTAAAAGGTGAGATACAGAAGACAATGAAAAAACTCTGGTAATGTTCTGAGAGAACCCCCTATGCAATGGTAGACTACACTATGCACAGGGGTGGGATTCTACCAGTTCGGACCAGTTCAGGCAAATAGGATGTTAAATTTGCATCTGGTTTGCCAAACAGTATTTGAACCGACCGGTTGTCTTTGCCCACCCCATCCTTCCCCTCACAGAGTCTCCACATGGCTCATTTTCAATGCAGGGTCCATGCAGAGGCTCTGGGAAGGGGAAAAAATGGGCCTTCCGGAAGTACCAGGCCTGTTTCCGGCTTCCTGTGGGCTTCCTGTGGGCCTCCAGAGTGTGAGGGAGGCCGTGTTTACCCTCCCAGAAGCCCAGGGGAAGCCTCTGGATCCTTGGGAAGGTGAAAAAACGGCCCTTCTAGAAGTTCCAGTAAGCCACACCCACCATGGCCCAACCCATCCAGCAACTGGACAGTGAACCAGTTGCTGGGATTTTTGAATCCCAACCCTGACTACACACGACTACACACTCATGTACATCTTACTTGTGAAATCCTTAAATTGCAGGGATCTTTTCAAAGAACAGAATCCATTTAGCAGGTCCATGAAGAATCAAAAAGCTTTTGCAATCAGGACCTTCAACCCTGTTAAATTACAAGTGAGAATTTTCAAGATGGAGAGAGAAAAGCATCCCTTCAGATTGTACTACTTATTTTTTAAAAAAAATCTGCATTACAGATCCATTTCAGGTCCATGCACTCATGTTGTTTCGTGTTAGTTGTAGTTAATGGCACAATAATCACAAATCTACTATGACTCAGATATTACCCTTTAGCATGGCTGAAGGGGGAGGAAGGCTGGGCTGGAGACAGAAGGGTAGAAGCAGATCTACAATTATTCAAGAAGACAAGATATCTTCCCACTGTGATTTAAGATGTCCTGATTTCTCCGGGCAGGAACATAATGAGAAGGAGGTGACCACAGAATATTAAAAACAGAATGGGAAGAAAAGTACAAATCTGAGGAGAGGAGATTGTAAAGTATGCCCTTCCTAAAGCATACCTTGAGGCAAACATCTTGAGGTCCTACCTTGATGATTCATCACTAGAATTTCCAAAATTGGGCATTTCTCATTAGATTGCTTAAACACTTTTCTGTGTCTGAATTTTAAGAAGTGCTAAATTTCAACAATGATATTCTACTCAAGGAATAACAAATTCAACTGATGTAAAATAAATGTCAGTTTTAATCTTGTATCTACTCATTTGGGTAGTATCTACTACATCGTCATCTTTTTACCTCAGCAGTAATGGACATTTATCTAAAAGTGGCAAAAATAATAGCTATGTTCTTAACATTGCAGGTTTTTCAGGACTAACTCCAAGTGAGACACTTCTTGGATCAGGTCATGCCATGAATTTAGAACATGGAACAATAGAGTTGGAAGGGACCTTGGAGGTCCTCTAATCCAACCCCTGCTTGAGTAGGAGACTCTATATTATTTCAGACAAATGGTTGTCCAGTCTCTTTTTGAAAGCCTTCAGTGAATAGGCACCCATACCTTCCAAAGATAAGCTATTCCATTGATTAATTGGTCTCACCATGAGGACATTTTTCCTTACTTCTAAGTTGCTTCTTTCCTTGCTTAGTTTCCATCCATTGGTTCTTATCTTGCTTTTGGGTGATTTGAGGAAATAATTTGAACCCCTCTTCTTTATGGCAGCCCCTCAAATATTGGAACATTGCTATAATATCCCTCCCCCCAGTTTTTCTTTTCATTAGGCTAGTCATATCCAATTTCTGTAAGTATTCTTTGTATATTTTAGCCCTAATCATTTTTGCTGCTCTTCTCAAGACTCTTTCCAGAGTCTCAACATCTAGTACTGAAGATGTTACCTAGTTTGGGTAATGAAACGCTTGCAAGAAAAGAACCCAGCTCAGAGAGCACCAAGGACCCCAAAGTCTCAAGAAGAAGAAGAATTCTTTATTGGCCAAGTGTGATTGGACACACAAGGAATTTGTCTTGGTGAAAATGATCTGAGTGTACATAAAAGAAAAGATACATTCATCAAAAGTCAAGAAACATAAGGTACAACATTTAATGATAGTCCTAGGGTACGATAAGCATCCTGATTGGTTGGGAGTCTTGGTCTGTGTTTACTGGTCTTGGAGTTTGCTATGTTCTGCTTGATTGGTGTTTCTAATATCTTCTGTCTGTTTTGTGGCTTTTTTTCTGTCTTGATTGTCTGGCAACATTGTGTTCCTGTATTGGAGGCTTTTAGTGCAGGTTGGCTCCGAGTAAATGGACGGCTATCATCTATTAGGAAGCTAGGTTTCATCTGGGTGCCTGGTGGGGGGGTGTTTGAGCTGGAGGCATCAGAGGGAGTCTGTTTGTGCCCAGGTGTTTGCCTGGCTTGTGGTCTTTCTATTTGAGAGTGCAGGCTTCCAAATGATTGACAGTCTGGTGGAATCATCTCTTCTATTCATGTTTTCAGGTCTTTTTTCAATCTCTATGGCTTCTCTGATGATTCTGTGGCTGGGGTTTTCTATAGTGTCTAGGGTTTTGGTGCCAATGAAGTTGATGTTATGACCTGTGGTTTTCATGTGTTGGACTAGTGAGGAGGTGTGTTCCAGCTTTTTTACTGCATTTTTGTGTTCATCTAGGCGGGTAATTATTCTTCTATTGGTCTGTCCAATGTATGTGGCCGTAGTCAGATTTTCACAGCTGTTTCTGTTTTAAATTTGGTGTTTTAAGTTTTAAATTTGACTCACAGAGGAACACAATTCAGAAGCCTGATGATGGCAAATGAGATTCTGCCGAAATGTTGCTACAACTTTAAAAGCACAACTATAATGACGTGGGAAAATACCCGAACAAAGCTGAATACCATACATGTTAGTACCCATGAAAACTTAAGAAAACATACACACACGCACACACACACACACACACACACACGTGTGTGTGTGTGTATGCACACATAATATATACATATTATGTTCATATACTTAATTTCTAATTTCATTTTTCTTTTCCAACCATTGATAAATAATCCCAAATCATATAATATTCAGTTTGTTCTTTTTCTTTTATTGCCAGTGTTAATCTATTCATTCCTGCACATTCCAATATTTTCCTTATCACATTCTCTTCTATCGGAATCTTTTCACTTTTCTACTTTTGAGCAAATACTATTCCAGCTGCAGTTAATACATGAATAATTTGATATTTCTTTTCTTTACTATAACTTTCAGGTATCATCCCTGACAAGAATATTTCAGGCTTTAAATCTATATGTTGCTTTATCATCTTTTCCAAATACATATGTATTTTTGTCCAATATCTCTTAGCTTCTACATATGTTCACCACATGTGGTAATATGAACCTTGCATTTTTGAAATCTGCATAATTATGCCAAAAGCAAACAAAACTCAAACTCAACTTTATTTTGTGAAAATAAAGAAGAGATAGCAATGGAATTGGGATGGTGGTGTCCATTTGGTTTTCTTTTTGGGGTAGTCTCATTCAGACTTTACAAGAAGACAAACCTCTGTCTCAAGCAGGATTTGTCACTGTATAAGAGTTCATGAATTGGAATGGCCATGGTAACAGGTCAGCTAATGGGAACTGTTTGGTGACTAAGAAAAAGCACCTGTTGTGAGCTATGCCAGAAAGCTTGAAGACTGGATGTGGCTTAGGGCAATATAGGGTAATTCTGTGATTCTGGTCATTCTGATTGTTTCTGCTTCTTGTCCTTGTACTTGCTACTGGTTGCAAGAGCTGCATGGGTATTGTATACATGCACCCTGTTTTGTATTACTGTATATAAACAAGTTTCTTCTATAAATGAATCCTACTGAATTATTTACTTGTATGCTGGTTGGATTGCTGCAAACTCTTACAGAGTTCTGAGTTTCTGCCAGACAGGTGAGAACAAGTGAGGTTGCTGCATTCCAATAAAGGCAAGATAACACATTTAACATTAAAACCCTTTTTACATCTTTCATATTTTTTCCTCAGCAAAGGAAATATTGCTCATAACCTTTACAAGACGGGGATGTAAAGTATAGGTGTTCATAGCGTGGCGGTAATTGATTTTGGTCTCAACCTAATTGACATCCCTTAGTGACATCAAATCAATGAAAGTATTAATTAATTGATGCAACACTACCAGAAGATGTTCTACATCCAACAGGCATAATGCATTATTCATTTATCCACGATGTTAACAAATGCATTTAACTAGGAAACAATAATGCTTCAACATGGCTTCATTTTTAATAGCACTGTTTCATCAAATCTTAGTTTAAAACCATTTGCAAATTTATCTTTTAAGGAAAAACAAAGCAAGACAAATGTGAGAGAGAAATCAGAGTAGAGAAAATGCTGGGAATACAGTGTTTCCAGCGTGGTTCATGTATGCATAGGTGGTTAAACAATGCAAGTTTCTTCTCTGACTTGAGTGCAGATGATCAGAGTACAGATGACCTACAAGGAAGGAACCTTGTAGGTCATCTAGTCCATCCCCCAGCCCAAGCAAACCCTACACCATTTCTGACAGATGGCAGTCCAATCTGTTTTTGAAAGCTTCCAATGATGAAGCCCCTACAGCTTCTAAAGGCAAGCTGTTCCATTGATTGATTGTTCTCACTGTCAGAAAATTTCTCCTTATTTCCAGGTTGAATCTCTCCTTGATCCATTATTCCTTGTTTGACCTTCAGGTGCTTTGGAAAATAGCTTGACCTACTCCTCCCTGTAACAGCCCCTCAAATGTTAGAACACTGCTATCATGCCTCCCTTGGTCCTTCTCTTCCCTAGACTAGCCATGCCCAGTTCCTGCAACTGTTCATTGTTCAATTTAATACTTCTCCACAAAAGATTTCCACACATCCAAGGCCCTCATGAAGTTATTTCATGCCAATTTCTTTTTTCCTTCTCTCCAATTCTTGTGTAAAGGCTGGGATTGAGGGAGAAAGTTGTTTTTTTTTTTTTTTAAGAGNTTTTTTTTTTTTTTTTTTAAGAGAGGTGCCAGAAAAGGAGGCTAAGAATTTTGGTGAAGAATCCAAGTTTTCAGCAGTGAAATAAGCAAGACAGGATGGCTGTAGGTGGTAGGATCTTCTGAATTTACCATCTTTGTTTCTGAAGGGAGTAACAAATCATGCCATGGAATGGATGGATGACCTTGAGAATCAGGAAGAGAGATGCTGCTTAGGAAGCAATCAGACAAGGGAGGCATGAGCCTCCAAGGGGTTAATGGTGAAAGGAAGAAACCTAGGAAGAAGTGCAGAGAAGAGTAACCAGGATAATTAGGGGACTGAAGAACGGTTTCAGGAACTGGGCATGGCTAGTCTAGTGAAGAGAAGCACCAGGGGAGACATGATAGCAATCTTCCAATATTTGAGGGACAACACTTGAAGACCCAACGTTGATGTATTCCTCCATGAGATGCCTAAGTTTAACCCTCTGGCTGTGAATCTCTGTGCCTCCCCTGGATGATATGCACTCTGAGAATCCATCTCCAGCATAAAAGTCAATTCTTTAAACCTTTAGAAATGACACGAACTTGCTTAAAAACCCTCTGAAAATAATGAGACCTGACAATAGCAATTGATTTCTTCTCACCTTGGACTCTCCTCTTGTTCTCCTTCTTCACCTCCTTGGTAATTCTTAATTTTGGTAAGGTTGAAAAATAAAACCAGACTTTCCAGCCCCTTTCTCTAGCTTTAGAATTTTGGAAGTTAAAGCCCATTCCACTCCTAGGAAAATGAAATATTTTAGGACATACTAAAAAGGCAGAATATTTCCCCTAAAGAGAGAAGTGGAAACTCAGAAGCAGAAGCTCACACCCACCTTTGTTAAGGGGTGGCCATTACTCAGAGTATTCTACGTAACAAAGCCCTCTACCCATCTCACCACCTGGCCTGGGAAGATTGCATCAGCCAGCACTCCGGTGAAGCCATGTGGTCCAGCTAAAAAACCCGCCCCTGGGAGTCTGACAGCCAATGGGATGCATTTCTTACACAGGAACAGGAAACACTAAGGTGGTACCCAACAGAGGGTGTATAACCAGACTGGGTGGTATTCAGCAGGTTCTGACCAGTTTCTACCAGGTTCTACTTCATGCTTAATGTGGAAAAGAATGTAATTTTGACTTTGGGTGTTACAGATTAGACTGGTAGATCTTTATAGAAATGACTCGTTCATATTATTATGGAAAAACAGAAAGCTGTGATTTGAAGTTAATGCCCTATTCTACTGCAACAAAGAGAGTCGAAACTCAATGCTTCTTTTTCTTTTCTTTTCCCTACCTTTCCTCACTTCTCTCTCCCCCTTCCCCTCTCTTTACACTACTCTTTTATTTCCTTGTATTTTGCATTTTATAATATTTTATAATCTGTTTTAAATGTTTGGGGGGGGCGAAAAGGAAATCAGGAATTTCAGCATGGAAAACTCAGGGATGCTTCCATTTGTTCTGTTGGCCATGTTATATCATGCCATTGTCTACATCTGGGCAGGGTTATTTCTGTCTCAGCTACAGGGTGCCAAGAAGACTCAAAGGTGATTTTTCACCTGCTGTGCTGGAGCTGCTGTATTCATTCATTCATTCATTCATTCATTCATTCATTCAGTCAGTCAGTCAGTCAGTCATTCAGTCATTGATTGACTTACTTAACTTACATTCATTCAACACACAATTCCAGGCAGCTAACAGTCAACTATTTTTTTTTTAAAAAAAGAAAGAAACACAGTTTAAAAATAGCCAAATGTGGTTGGAGTAATTGAACAACTTACATCCAGAAACATCAGGGTCTTTGATGTCTTATGAACAACTGGCAGAGTCAGAGCCATTCTGGATGACAGAGGTAGATTGTTCTTTCTTGAGGCTGGGGCCATAACTGAAAAAGCCAGTTTCCTAGGCCCCATTGGATGGCCTTCTTAAGGGACAGGACTCGAGAGTGTGCCCTACCTCCCAGAACTTGTGGGGCAAGTGGGAAGGACTGTAGAGAAGCACTCAAACAATGCTCCTTGGATGTTGTTTAAATTTCATTGTGTATTGTTATTGTTTTTAAATGCTGTAAGCTGCTCAGAATCTCTGTTGTGAAATGGGCAGCTGTATAAAGCAAAGGTAAAAGGAAGGAAGGAAGGAAGGAAGGAAGGAAGGAAGGAAGGAAGGAAGGAAGGAAGGAAGGAAGGAAGGATAATGAAAGGAGGGGTAAAGAAAGGACGAAGGAGGAGGAGAAGGAAGGAAGGAAGGATAATTAAAGGAGAAAGGAAGGACAATTAAAGGAAGAAGGAAGGAAGAATAATGAAAGGAGAGGTAAAGAAAGGAGGAAGAAGAAAGAAAGAAAGGATAATGAAAGAAGAAAGGAAGAATAATGAAAAGAAGGAAGGATAAAGAAAGGAGGAGGAAGGGAGGGAGGGAGAGAGGCTTAAAAAACCCAAATCAGATCTTAATGTTCCTGATCTCAGTCAGCTTTAATCATTAACTGAGATCTGGAACATGAAAGAGAAATAAATACACTTGAAGAATAAAATAAATAAGATGAAGCCTGAATAATAATTTCTCATTCTCTTTGGAAACCACTTCAGCTGTGGAAATAATTTTAGCCTCATCTGTTGGGATGTGGATGCTCTTACAATCCAATCTTTGGGGTGGAGAGGGAGACCTTTTCTGCTATTTATGGTCTCCTAGAGAAGAAATCATCACAGAGCTTTTATCATCTTCAGACTAGAGAATAAAAAGCTATCTTGTGAATTCATTTCATAATGAAATTGTATCTTTCATGAGAGCTTTAGAAAAATAATTGCAATGAGGGCGTTCAGCTGAAAGTTTATTTCAACAGAAAAGGACATCTTGTTTTCCAATTCTGTTATGGAATCCT
>BHFT01035044.1:0-21386 GCA_004320025.1 Laticauda laticaudata | reverse complement strand
TCTGCTGCCTTCGGGAAAGGGAGTTTAGCCATCTGGGGAGGAAAGATGCGGCTTTCCTCAACCCTGCTGGAGTCTCCCCACCGACCTCTTCACCGACCTCTATGGGGTGGCTTAGCCCCAAAGCTAGCTGGCTTGGGGCACTCCAGCGGCAAGCCCAGGCAGAAACCACGCATGATCGCGGATTCCTGCCTGCTGCCGAAGCCCTGCAAACCGGAAGTTTCCCCTGAAGGCCACATTCTTGTTCAAGTAGCCCTTTGTGGTCATCTTGTTTTATAGGCATAGAGATCTTGGGCATACCATGAGATTTTAGCCATGTGGTAATATTTACAACTAAATACACAGATAACACAGTTTATTTTATGTTGCTGTCTGTTCATAATGAAGCTTTCTTTGGTAAAACAAGTCCAGGTATCTTATCTTCCCTTGGTAACTTCCACTTGCATTTGCCAAAGAGAACAGAAAAAAATGATTAGGCCCTCTGAGCAAATGCTTATCTTTATTACCTTACAAAGAGATTAACACTCTTATTAAAATAAGGTTTTCCACAGAATAAAAACAATTCTAATAAGTTAAAGATAAGGAGAACAGAGCAAAGTAATAGAAAGGTGTAGATGAAATAAAGAAAAAGAGATAGAAAAAAGAAAAAGCAATAAAGAAGTGGCGTCTGTTATTCTTATTCTTATTAGTATATTTCAATTTTATCCTTCCTCCCTCCTTCTCTCTCTCTAAGAGTACATTAAAGATTCCTTCTTTCCCTTTCTAATGATCAAATCCATAAATCATCAGTTTATTCTTTTCCTTTTTTTCAGCAAAAAAAAAAATCCATAAGGGGTTTTCAGTCACTACTTTACAATTAGATCACCCTGCTGTAAAATTGCACCTCCATCATCTAATGTTGGTGCATGAGAAATTGCAACACTTAGCATGAGCTTCAAAGGAACTTCTAATGACTGTAGCCACCACTTTCTATATGTATTGAAAAATTTATGACATTGTACAGAGCTTATCTGAATCTTTCAACCTCATTAAACTCATGTTACCCTTCAAATCGTGCTTCACCAAGCCATGCTCCTTATTCACAGTTTAATTTTGACAGAAGAACTCTGACACTAATATCCCCTAAAGTCCATGACCTCCAAGCCTGGTAAACAAAATATTTGGAAACCAACCCTCAAGCTCGGAGAATGAACCCACACTCACACATTTGAATTACATCAGTGGTGGGATTCAAATTTTTTTTACTATCAGTTCTCTGAGCGTGGCTTGGTGGGCATGGTGTGCCTTGGTGTGCATAGCTTGGTGGGCGTGGCAGGGGAAGGATACTGTAAAATCTCCATTTCCACCCCACTCCAGGGGAAGGATACTGTGAAATCACTATTTCCTCCCCATCCCACTAACCTGCTTTCCAGCTCTGTTCTCTTGTGCGAGACAACAAAAGAAGACCCAGCCGATCAGCTGGGACTTGGGAGGCGGAGAATAGGTGGGGGTGGGGCCAGTCAGAGATGGTATTTGCCGGTTCTCTGAACTACTCAAAATTTCTGCTACCAGTTCTCCAGAACTGGTCAGAACTGGCTGAATACCACCTCTGAATTGCATGCTTCGCTTTTGCAAAATCTGTTCCCTACTTACTTCACTTGTACAAAGTAGAGATGGAATTCCAAAACAGTGTCAGTGGAATCGACAAAGTTATAATACTTTTTGATGTCAGCGGATGTTCCTAGCAAACCAGCCTTCTGAGGCAAGGATCTGGTTGAGAATGAGAAATCTTACACAAGAGAGGCATTCAACATGTCACCAGTGATCGATCTAAGTGTAGTGGCTCATGAAGAAATGTTAAACAGATCTTAAACAGCTTTTTCAAGAGGCAACTGGACTTTCTTTTTTTTTTTCTTTGAAGATGTTTTGCTTCTCATCCAAGAAGCTTCTTCAGTTCTGAATGGATGGTGGGGAGGGTTGCCTCCTGAAAAAGCACCTTTGGGACACTCATGACCTGGATGACTGAGAGTCTCCATAGACTTTTAGCTATGCACTTTGGGATGAACACCCTTGAACGGTGCAGGAGCATGAACCAATTTCCAGAAAAAATGAGGACCACAGAAACCATTTGCACTTCAGTTTGAGATGCAGACAACACAGAATCACACCCAACAACTTGCTCCTATCTTAAACAGTGAAGGGACATAGGGCAGAAAACACCCTGAAGCCAAGAAGTCTCCACACCCATTTGCACTAGTCAGGTGACCCTGAGGACACAGATAGACCTCCAAGTGGCCTCAATGACTCTAAAAAGAATGCAAATGACTAGCAGTCTTCAAGGAATATAAATCCTTCCATTCAGTGATGGGTTTCAACCTTGGTCACTACCGGTTTAGTGGTGATTGTGTATGCATACATGCACCCTAAACATGTGTGTGTCTACGTCCCTAATGAGAGAATGAACAAACAAAAAGCTAGAAGCAACCCTCCCACCCTGTTCTGACCCAAACCTTGTTCCAAGAAACAAACACGAAACAGAGGTAACAGCAAAACCTTTTAATGATTCTTTAAGAATTCCACTCCTTCATGGTGAAAAGGCTGTTTCAAATTAATTATCTCTGATAAGAACAAGCCTTGCCAAGGTGGTGCAAGGCTGCCAAGAACACTAGATAAAGTTACCAAGAAAGATTTCAAACACAAAGAGTCTCCAAGCTATTCTGAATGTCCACAAGGCTTGAGTGCAAAAACTTATTTGCTTCCTGCAAAGAACTCCAGCTTCTCAGCTGGCTTTTATTCCTTAAGGGAGGGGCCATTACCTTGCAGCCTTACTCCTGAGTTGCAGCTGTTCTCTCTTTCAAGCAGCCCTGTGTGCACACACCCTGGGCACAGGCTCCTCAGGAACCTGTTCATCACTGCTGCCAGCCTCCACAGTCTCTGAAGGCACCACTCCACTCCCTGATTGTCCTGACCCNCACAACACACCCATCCATGCGCTTGTTGCTTCTTTTATCCTCTCAGCTGATCATCAGAGGAACTGATTTGGCCAAAATGGACAGTGTTTTCTACTACCAGTTTGGCTGAACTGGTAGTTATTTTTACTATCAGTTCAGTTGAACTGGGCCCAACCAGTAGCATGCCATCACTGCTTCCATTCCTCACCATCCAGCCACAGCTGGAGAACCTTTTTGGATGAGAAGTGAAAAGTCTTCAAAGAAAAACAAGAAAGTCCAATTGCCTCCTGAAAAAGCACCTTTGGGACAACCATGACTGACATATTTAGAAAAGATCTTGTGGAAGGGGAAGAGAACTGTGAGAGAGAAAGGAAAGAGAGGCCTTCATATAAAATTTGCTCAGTCCTGAGACTGAAGAAGAGGATAAGAAAAAAGAACACCTCAAAATCACCTAGCCTTGAGGGGAAAAAGGCAGGTTTCAAGATTCTGTAATTCTACCTGCCTGTAACCAAGATCATGCCAGGAATCCCTCCTGTGCCAGTCTCTTGAAGTTGCCTACCTCACAAGCCTGGCATCAGTCTCTTGAGTCTCTTTCTCAATTTTTCTTCTTTCTCCGGACGGGAATCTTTTCAGACAATCTCATTTAATGAAGAGTAGGGGGCTCACAAGAAAGGAAGAGAATAGCCCCAAATACACATTCTGTCAAGAGAGAAGTTCCCTGAGGATGGGATCCAGCATGCATCTGAAAGCTCAGTAGATTAAACCTCTGGTTCCATCCACATCTGCTGCTGGCGAACCACAACACACCCATCCATGCGCTTGTTGCTTCTTTTATCCTCTCAGCTGATCATCAGAGGAACTGATTTGGCCAAAACGGATTGGATCCTGCCACATTATCCTGGGACGCATTTATGTGCTTCTAGTAAAAGTTATTTTACTGTGAAAAAATATGTCATGAAAGAATCCCTTGAAATTGCGGAAAACCTTTTCTTCCAAAAAAAATGATATAGTGTGTCTTTAATAGTGAGAAAAGCTGTCGGAAAGTTGGACGTAAATCCACAGCGTTTACGATCCCAAACAACTTGGGAGTTGATTTATGCAATAACGTGATTATAGCATTATGACTGTTAATTACATTTTTATGGGATGATGTATTTTTGATTGCTGCATTATTGTGTATTTGTATATTGCTGCTTGGGGTTGAAACAATTGAATTAGCATAAAAGCCTTAACAAAATGAGCCCACGATGGACACCAGAGCTTAATTTAAACTAGGAAAAGGATGCACAGGTAGGCTCTTAATTCAACAAGCTTGGTTAAAAAAATATAACTACTGGATGGATATTACTGGGCTTGGGCATTCATTTATTTTTCATTTGTGCATTAGACCTGTCATTTAATCTCTTGGCACCTATATCTGTCTCGGCTTATATATCTGCCTCCTGAAAAAGCCAGCTTGAGCATGGAAAGAGAGAGACACACACAGAGAGACAGAGACAGGGAGAGACAGAGAAAGAGATAGATAGAGTAGAACACACACACACACCCACAGAGAGAGAGAGAGAGAGAGAGAGAGAACGGAGAGAGAGAGAGAGAGGCATACCCAAGAGAGCCATACAGACAGAGAGACAGAGAACAGGGAGAGGACAGAGACAGAGAGGAGAGATGGCTCATATATCATATGTTGGTGCGATTGTGAGCGATTGCCAAAAAAATTGGACTAAAATTCACATGTGTTGCGAAAAAAATGACAAAAGCAAACACATAGATAGACTTGAAACCAGAGAATCTTTTTATGGAATTTTTATCTGGGACACATAAATAAAGGACTTAGAAATATTTGATTGTAAATGTTTTAACAGCCGGCTAGGGATTGTATTTGCCTAAAAATTGGAAAAGAATGAGAAAATACCATTACAGGAAGAAATTATTAAGAACAATATTGGAATTTGTGCTGAGATGAGTAGATTGACATTTGAAATTAAGAGAAGGCAAGAAGATAAACAATTTTATGAAAATTTGGATCTTTTTTATCCAATGGCATAGATGATAAAATACCGATAATAGAACATTTAATACTATATCTATAAAGGGTTTTTTAGGATTGAAATTTGTTATGATTATTTGAAATTTGCTTATAGAAATAAATGTTTAAAGATATTGATATCTCACAAAGCATGAATGGATAAAAGTATAGTCAAAAAAAAATTTATTATTATTTTTTTTAGTAATATTAGGGATATGGATGATTAATATGAATGTTATGCAATATAACGTAACTTGAGACTACAAAAATGAATGCCACAAAAACTGATGCAACCAACCACAAACACCGGAAGTATATCTGAGAAGTAGATGTTTTAATTTTTGATGGTATGTGTGTCTGTAGAAAATTAATTAAAATTCTTTTTCAAAAAAAAAAAAGAAACAGAGAGAGAGAGACAGACAGACACCACAAGAGATAGATGAGAGGGAGAGACAGAAGAACGACAGAGATAGAGAGACAGACACAGAGAGAGACACAAACAGAGAGCACAGAGGACAGGGAGCAGACAGAAGAAAGAGAGAGATAGAGAGACAGAGAGAACAGGGAGACACCACAGAGAGAGACACACCACAGAGAGAGAGAGAGAGAGACAGACACACAGAGAGACAGAAGAAAGAGAGAGAGCATAGAAGGAGACAGACACAGACGAGCAGACAGAAAGAGGAGGACAGAGAAGAAGAGACCAGCGAGAGAGAGAGACAGGGAGACACGCAGAGAGACACCCACACACAGAGAAAGACAGAGAGAGATAGAGAGACACAGACAAAGAGGGAGAGAGGCAGAGAGAGACACAGAGAGAGACACAAACAGAGAGACAGACACAGAGAGAGACACAAACAGAGAGACAGAGACATGGAGAGACAGAGAAAGAGAGAGATAGAGAGACAGAGAGACAGGGAGACATGCAGAGAGAGACACAGAGAGAGAGAGAAAGAGAGAGACAGACACACAGAGAGACAGAGAAAGAGAGAGATAGAGAGACAGACACAGAGAAAGACAGAGAGAGATAGAGAGACACAGACATAGAGGGAGAGAGGCAGAGAGAGGGAGAGGGAAAGAGAAAGAGAGGGTGTGTGTGTGAAAGATTCATTAATTTTTTTCCTGCAATTTCCATGTTCTCCTTCTGCAAAAAAGTTATCTTTTGTCTGATAGATTGATCATCTGATTTCCAATGAGTAAAACAGCATAGAAGCCCTTGTAATAAACAAGGAAATAATACCAATATTTTTATTTATGCTTTTTGCTATGCACTCCTCCTCAAAATCTGCTTTGGAATTTGCACAGATTGGTCACATTTTTTTTTTGACTAAAGTTGGTGTTCTCTAATGGGTTTGGAAAGATGTCTTCAAAAGCTCTGCACGATTTTACTTTCGATGTCAGTGCAGTCTATACATTGAAAAGGAAAAAAAAATAAATCATGATTTTTATTGCTTTTCTTTCAAAAAAAAATACGGTGATAATGGGATAAACAACTACATGGACTTAATTCAGGAGGCAATATAGTAATTAACATTTCTTATCTGAAGCTGGTTTATTGAGTGTTATCTTAAAACACATTTGCTTGCTAGGGCACTTCATTATGAGAAAAGAGCTGCCATTAATGCAGATTTCTTTTGTTCCATTTGCCAGGACCAAATTCTGTTTTTTTTAAATGGTATTATTATTTTTATTTTTTGCCACCCCAGATCTGCAAGACTCATTTTCCTGGAGCCTTCTGTCTTTCAGTCTGCAGCTTGCATGATGACTCAGTTGCATTTTTGGCTCAATTTCCTCTTCTTTTTCTTCTTTTTACTTTTTTAATTTTTTATGTACAAAAAAAATCCATTCCATAACAATGGTGTGTCAATTAGGTACATATTTGAAATTACTTATCCATCATTAATGAATTCTTCTTATTCATCTTAACAACATCAACAATAATCACATTTCCATAGACATCCCCTCTTCATCCTAGGGCATGCAAGGAGGAACGGAGAAGGGAACAACATGGCTTATGGGAGAGGAAGCAGCCATGGTCCTGGCTGGGGGGAAGAGTGTAAAGGAGGGTCATTTAAAACACAGCGTTGCTAGGAGCAAAGCGTGTTTTATTTCTGGCTGAGGTTTACCTTGGTTGGCATTCTTCCAATGGACTGTGCCTTGTTATCTTCTGGAAGTTTGTAATTAGTTATCCTGCTCTGTTGTGGAAATTCCTTCAGTGTGGTTTGTTTTGGCTCTTTATTTCTCCGTTATCTGTTCTTTGTGTTTGGACTGTATTTCTTTCATTTGGAGGCTATTTTGGAAAGAGTTTAATCTCCAACTGCAAACAATTGAACAGTGAGGATAAGTTGGAGGCATTAAGGGAAATTTATTTATGTTTGGGAATTTATTACATATGTGCTGCTTCCTGGGTCATCACAAGTTTCTATCCATTGATAAAACAAATTCCATACTATATAATATTCAGATTCTTCCTTTTGTTTAATTTCTAGTGTCCATCTATTCATTTCTGTGTATTCAAATAGTTTTTCAATTATTTCCCCCTCACTTGGTATCTTATCACGCTTCCAGTCTTGGGCAAGCTCAATTTCCTTTCCTTTTCATTTCATTTCATTGCATTGTGTTTTGGACATTCTTTCTTCTTTCTTTAGGTTAGCTAAAATTCTTCCCTGCTGAATATTTTCTACCTGGAATCTGTTTTTGCTTTTTCCCCTCCCCAGCTCTTATCTTATCATTCAATTGGGCATTCAAATTATTCCCAGAGGAGTTCAGTGGGTTTTTTCGGTCTTGGATTGTGGCACTGCCTTGATGTCTGAGGCAAAACAAGGCAAACTAATGATTCTTAATACAGCATTGAACCAGGGGTGGGCTTCAAAAATTTTAACAAAGGGTTCTCTGCCCAGTTGCTGGGTGGGTGTGGCCATGGTGGGTGTGGCCTAGTTGGCCTCCTGCACCATGGCAGGGGGGGCATTTTTGCCCTCCCTGGGCTCCAGAGGCTTTCCTTGAGCCCCCAAGAAGGTAAAAACAGCCTCCCTGGGCTCCGGAGGCTCTCTGGAAGCAGGGAATGGGCCCATTTCCAGCCTATCCAAACTTCTGGGAGGCCTGTTTTTAATCCTCCCTGAGCCTCTGCAAGTGTCAGAGAGACACTTGCATCCAAATGCCTGCATCCAAAATAGGCCACGTGGGGACTCCTGGGAGGGGCAGGGTGGGTGGGGCGGGGCCAACCAGGAGTGGGATTTGGGGGTTCTCAGAACTGCACAGAATCTTAACCAAGGGCTCTCCTGAACCTCTGCAAAGCCCCAGATGCCCATCTTTGCACTGAACCCTTGATGGGATTCTTCTATTGCTGGTGTGCAGGATTTGTTGTAGTTCAAAGGTACATCTTCTGAGTAGCACAATCAGGACACAGTACAGACAATGGCTTTGCCTCTGGAAAGCCACTGATTACAGGTACCTTACCTCTATCAACTGCTTGTTTTGCAGTCAGCAGCGGGATCAAAGAAAAGAAAAGGAGTAAGTGATGGCGGCTGCCATTCCTCTGCATCTTGTCTAATTACAGAGCTATAACAAAGATCTTGTTTCATTTTTCCAAATGAATATTCTTCCTTACTTCCAAGAAGCTCAGTTTTAAAATACATGTCCATGTCATATCTATAAAAATACCTGTGATCTCCCCCTTTCTATGTAGCCAAAGATAAGTAAGTAAGCATATATGTGTGTGTGTGTGAATTATCTGTCTGTCTGTCTTTCTATCTATCATTCATCTATCTACCTACCTACCTATCCATCCATCCATCCACCTACCCACCTACCCACGCACCCACCCACCCACATACCTACCTACCTACCTACCATCTATATATAATCTGTCTATTTATCATCTATCTATTTATCATCTATCCTGGATCTGCCTGCCTGCCTACCTGCCTCTCCCTCCCTCCCTCTGTGTGTGTGTGTGTGTGTGAGTGGGTGGGTGGGTGGGTGTATATCTAATACATTACAGTCATGAAAAGGAGGATTGTTGATTAAGATGCTATCTTTTTCTCATTGAGTAGAACAGGGTTATTAAATTCCTGGCCCATGGGCTGGATGCCACACCCATGCCCTGTTTAGCAAAGAGGAAAAATGTCCCAATACATCACATGATGCTGTCATGATGACATGAGTTTGACACCTTTGAAGTAGAACCTTGTATAGAGAAGGCCTATTGAAACCAATGGAATTTAATTAATTATAAGCCTGAATCCCACTGATTTGAATCTGTATGTTTTGAGAATGACTAAGTATACATTCAGTACATAATGCTGGAACTTGGAGATGGAGGGTCCATTAGACAGAATAAGAAAGCACATCTTTACTGAATATATTCACAACTCAATGCTACAACCAAGACAAGATTAGAAAAAATATGTTCTTTGTGGGAAAGAGGTTGATCATTGGTACAATCCTTAATTGTGCCTAAATGAGATCATCAAGTTCAACAGAAGGGGAATCTAAACATGAAGAGCTGGTGGAAAACAGAAGGATGGCACTGACTTTCTGAACTTAACCAAAGCTAAGTATTAGTAGAATATTGGACTACATAGAACTATTCACTATATTCAAGTGGGATTTTTTCCTACATTAAGATAGCCTAGCTTCTTTTAGGGAAAATGTTTCAAGTCCATCATTGAGTTTCACATCTTTCAACATCCTATTTATTTATTTATTTATTTATTTGTTTGTTTGTTTGTTTATTTATTTATTTATTTATTCATTCATTCATTCATTCAGTCAGTCAGTCAGTCAGTCAAGCGATTATAAGATAACAGGTATAAGTATAAATGTAGTTATGGATACATGAAATGGATACATATAAGAAAAATTTTAAAAAAGAAACAATAGGACAGGGGTAGTAGGCACGTTGGTGCGCTTATGCACGCCCCCTACAGACCTCTTAGGAAAGGGGTGAGGTCAATAGAAGACAGTCTAAGGTTAAANGGTTTGGGGAAGAAACCACAGAGTCAGGTAAAGTATTCGAGACATTGACCACTCTGTTGCTGAAGTCGTATTTCCTGCAATCCAATTTGGTGTGGTTTACCTTGAGTTTGTATCTATTGTGTGCTCTTGTATTGTTATGGTTGAAGCTGAAGTATTCATTGACAGTGCCAAGCTATCATATAGTCTACAAATTCTTCACAATCTCATCGACATGTCAACCAATGCAAAGATCATGAAGAAGAATGAATCTGGGATTCCAGTTGGATTGCAACTGGTAAGAATGAAGTCTCCAAAATGGAAGAGGGTCCTGAATCCAAAAAATAGTGCCAACAATGCAATATGCCTGGGTAAGAAAGATGGTCTTCATGTGCACAAGTTTGCCAAAATAAACATGTGCATTTCTTTTCTCGCATAAATTTGAGGAAAACTTCTTCAAATGACATTCGTGGAAGAAAGAAGAAGGAACAAAGAACTTGACATGTGAAGGTCATTTCACTTACAGTCATTTCACAGACTTGCAGGCTCACTTTCAGCATTTCTTTGCCCATTGATCTGGAAAAAAAGTTATTATTTTCATTTGTCTCTTAGTAAACCTGCAGGAGATTACAGGACATTACAGATATTGTCAGATGCAACTTCTATTATCCCAAGTTGGCCTTTCCCGTTCAAGTTTGAAGGTTCTGAGAGAGCATAGTAAATTTTGTCAACATAAATTACGATAGTCTATAAAGATTATTTAAGTGTAAACAGAATATCTATTATTTCCCACAGCAAGAAAAAAAGAGTAGAAATGGTTAAATTGATTGCTTTATTCAAAGAAAAGAACATATTTAATTTTGTTTACATTTGGAAACCATTTCTGAGTTTTGTGCTTGTGAGGGAAAAAATGACACTTTGATTTTGGTTTTGCTGATTAGATAGACTTGTCAAAGAAATGGCTAGTTTATATTACTGTGTGAAAGTAAAACATTGAAGCTGTAATGCTATTATCTTCACCTGGGCTAAAAGGAGTTGGAAGTCAATGCCTTCCTTTTCTTTTTCTCCTTCTACCCCAAACTTTCTCCCTTTCCACTTTTCCTCTCTTTTTCATTTTCTTTGTAGTTTATATTCTGACAAACTAATTAAAAATTATATCTATTGTCCAAACCAGCATGGTCATACTCCACTCAGTATCAAGGATGCAGCTGTTGAGGTGATCAACAGTATTAAGTATCTGGGGGTGCAGATAACTAACAATCTGAACTGGTTTCTCCACACATCATCCTTAGAGAAGCGTGTAAATCAGCATCTGCATTTCTTGTGTTAGAGGAGGAGAGCATTTCCTGTGTCTCCTTCTTTCCTGGCCATTTTTTACAGAGGCATGATTACAAACTGCATCACTATTTGGTTTGGTGGCAGCAGTGCCTCAGATAGAAAGTCCATAAGAGAGTGGTGAGGATAATGGAGAAGACTATAGGAATCTCACTTCCTTTTCTTCAGGATACTGCTTAGAAATTCTATGTGCTTAGAGCTCAAAGCCCCACACACCCAGGTCTGTTTCTGTTGCTCCCCTCTGTAAGGAGGTTTCTTTTAAAGGCCTTCTGCATTGTCTTTTGTTGTTTGATCTGAATAAGATTGTGCTACAGGAGGACTAAACCTTTTCTCAGAGTCTCACTCCTCTCATTCCAATCCAATTCTATCATCTGGAGGACCAGGGCATGAAAGGTTTTTCTTGTCACCATCCATCTCCTGAGCTTATGTGAAGATCCTACGTCTTCTTTTTGTTTCATGATATGTTTCTAGCAGGACTACCACATTCTGTAACAGCTTTGTTCCCTAGGCCAGTGGTTATCAACTGGTAGGCCAGGGACCACTGGTGGTCCATGAGAAAATTTTGGGGGTCCTCAGAGAAATGTCCCCCCCAAAGCACTCCCCCAAAGCAATTAATCCAGGCTGTGTGGGAACACAAGGCTGTGCCACCCACATGGCCCATCCACCTGCTGGCCCCCACCCTTTGGCCAAGTGCAAACCTTACCTTGAGTGGAGCCATGTGAGCTGGGACTGGAAGGTAAGACCAACAGCGGAGGAGGGAAATCTGCCCCAGGGTGACTTGCTGACATTGGTGGGAAAGTCGATCCCATATTCCAGAGCTGGCAGGCTGGTGCACCCAGGTGGAGGAGCAGCTGCTCCAGGATGACCAGAGCACAAGTCCTGTGATGACTGCAGCTCTGGAATATGGGACCGACTTTCCCACCAACATCAGCAAGACACCATCAGTCAAAATTCATATCAGTGGTCCACAGGATTTAAAATTATGAGTTTGGTGGTCCGTGAAGTCCAAAAGTTTGAGACTCCTGCCCTAGGCCATCCGTCTGGTAAACTCATGAGATTAGTTTTTCTCGACACTTACATGTACACATTCAAACCAGACTGTGTTGTTTCTCCATGCCATGATATATATGCGTATATGCACAGTTTTTATTTTTTTACTTAGTCATGTTTATATAGTGTGTATTAGAGGTGAAGACCCTATATGAGAGCTACATACAATGAAATTTCATTTTAATGTATGCCGATTAGTACACATTTAAAGTCACAGTAAAGTTATTCTAAGTCGAAGTTCTAAGTCGAAGTCGAAGTTGATGGGTGATGTAAACTTCGCCAACATCTGGATTGGTTCACCCCAGAAACTTAGGATAGCAGACGCCCCGAGGGATTTATGTTCATTGTTCCAGTGGTGGGATTCAATTTTTTTTTCCTACTGATTCCGTGGGCATAGCTTGGTGGGTGTGGCAGGGGAAGGATACTGTAAAATCCCCAGTCAGAGGTAGTATTTGCCGGTTCTCTGAACTGCTCAAAATTTCCGCTACCGGTTCTCCAGAACTAGTCAGAACCTGCTGAATACCATCTCTAACTTGTACTCATGTATAAAGAATGTGATGTTCTCAGAGATACTTCCCTTTGCAAGTTTTATTCTTTTTTTTAGATAAGCCTGACAATCTTCAGCAGGACCCCCTCTTGGCTGAGGGTATAAAGGCTTCCCACCAAAGCTTTCGGCTGCTCTTGATGTGGTGTCTCACTGTGTAACCAAACCAAAGCCACCCTCGGCCTTAGCAGAATAAAAAGTCTGGCAGCTTTAACCCTGAGAAATGCAGGTAGTTCTAACAAAGGTGAATCTGCTTGAGGCCCACAGAGAAAGATGAACCTTTTTGAGTCAAGATACCTGAAGCCTTGCCTTGGACTTGTGTCTACCAAGATGGGGTTGCCATGGCAACCCCTCCCAGTTCTCGGGTGTGGAGGGGGAAGCTAGATATGCCCAACATTTCTCCTGTGTATTCTAGGAACCAGGCAGCAATGCATTACCACATATTTCTCAATAACCCTGGAAACTTTATCCTTTCTCCCTCCTTGATGCATCCCACCTTCTTCAAAACAAAATTGCCATGTAAATAATTGAAAGCATTTAAATACATTCAGTTTTCTTCCTGGTTCAAAGAGCTGCACTTTCAGGATCCTGAAAATGTGATTGTTCACTTGGGCACTAACTAAATTTCACTATTACCAAGAGAAGGAGCCACAGCGGAACAACAATCACAATGTTAATATTATGGGCGGGACCATTTTGTTGCAATTCTGTGTGCGCGTGCGCACATGCGCACACGCACACGCACAGATTATATTGCATTTGATCATTTGAACACTTAAAATTAAAGAGAAGGAAAAAACAGTATATTTTTGTAACAGGGGATTCATTCTACCAATGGCTAATTCACAGAAACGGAAGTTAGAAACTTAAAAGCTTAAGATAATGATTAATTATATAATGAAGGTTTATTAAAATGGATAAGCAAATAGGATTGTTATGTGATCATTATCAATGTTATGAACATTATCATTATGATTACTGTGACTATTTCTCAAAATTAACTGCACCCAGATAACATACTGTTCATGTAAAAATTGATTTTTTTTATGTTTACTTTAAAAATATATATAAATAAAACATATAGAAAAGATAATAGAGCATTATGCTGTACAGTATATTCTAATGCACTGCAAATGGAAATACATAGAGGCAAAACTGATCTTGGAACAGTATATTGTAAAAGCCCTCTGTGGGAATGCCCTTATATTCGGAGGTGGGCTGCTACCGGTTCTCCCCAGTTCAAGTGAACTGACACCAAACAGGTAGCTAATTTTATGGCTGGTTTGGTGAACCAGCAAATCCCACTGCTGGTTAGACTTGTCCACCCACCCCGCCCCTGCCAGGAATCCCCACATGGCCCATTTTGGATCCTAGGTAAGTACAGGGCCTGTGTGGAGGCTCAGGGAGGGTGAAAAAAGAGTCTCTCTGGGGCTCTGGAAGGCTGGAAATGGACCCATTTCAGGCCTCCAGAGAGCTTCTGAGGCCCGGGGAGGCTGTTTTCACCCTCCCAGAGGCTTGAGGAAAGCCTCCAGAGCGTGGGGAGGCAAAAACACCCACTCCCACTGTGGTGCAGGAGTTCGACTCGGCCACACCTGCCCAGAAACCAGGCAGAGAACTGGCTGCTAAATTTTTTGAAGCCCACCCCTTCTTATATTCTTTATAGCAGCTGGAAGAGCCATTTTATCTGGCTTTCACTAAATGTTATGAAATAAAAATGCCATCAAAATATTAAATCATTTAAATGAAATAAAGTATTGTCTTGATATGCCTCTGATCAGAGGGGAATCATGTCAATATCTTTTGAACAGAGTTAGGAGAGACTTTGGAAGTCTTCTAGTCCTACTTCCTCTGACAGGAAACCCTATACCATTTCAGACAAGTGGCTGTCTAATCTCTCCTTAAAAACTTCCAGCATTAGAGCACTTACAACTTCTGAAGGAAAGCCGTTTCACTGATGAATTGTTCTGTCAGGAAATTTCTCACTAGTTCCAGGTTGCTTCTCTCCTTGCTTAATTTCCATCTATTGCTTCTGTCCTTAGAATAGGTTGACATCACCTTTTCTTTGTGGCAGCCCCTCAAATATTGGATCACTGCTATCATGTCAGCCCTCTGTTAATGCAGAAATGAGACTCCAAGTCTCATAAAAAGGAAACTTGGAGTCATTGCTTAGTCTGTCTTGTGGTGTTCAGTTTTCCAATTGTCTAAAGAAAGGGCTGAATTTGGCGTTTAGTTTCCAAGACTTTGGCAGCTCCAGATTAGCATGTAAAGATGCCATGGGGGGAAGCTCTGCCTTCTGAAATGCCCCATGGCTGACAGTATTGAACATTGGGTGCTATCTAACAAAATGAAATTCAATCGTGAATAAAGTAAGATTCTACATTTAGGCAAGAAAAACAAAATGCACAGGTACAATATATGTGGTACCTTGCTCAAAAATAGTAACTGTGAGAGGGATGTTGGAGTCCTAATGGACAATCATTTAAATATGAGTCAGGAGTGTGCTGCAGTTGCCAAAAAAGCCAACACAGATCACTTGAAGTGTTGATACCACTTTATAATGCCTTGGTAAGGCCACATTTGGAATACTGCATCCAGTTTTGGTCACCACGGTGTAAAAAAGATGCTAAGACTCTAGAAAGAGTGCTGAGAAGAGCAACAAAGATGATTAGGGGACTGGAGGTTAAACATATAAAGAACAGTTGCTGGAATTGGGTATGTCTAGTCTGATGAAAAGAAGGACTAGGGTTGACATGATAGCAGTGTTCCAATATCTCAGGGTCTGCCACAAAGAAGAGGGAATCAAGCTATTCTCCAAAGCACCTGAGGGCAGGACAAGAAGCAATGGATAGAAACTAATCAAGGAGAGAAGCAACCTAGAACGAAGGAGAAATTTCTTGACAGAATAATTTCATCAGTTGATAAGATCAACTTTTTGCCTCCAGGAGCTTTGAATGCTCCAATACTGAAAGTTTTAAAGAAGAGATTGGACAACCATTTGTCTGAAATGATATATGGTTTCCTACCTGAGTAATGGGCTGGACTAGAAGACCTCCAAGTTCCCTTCCAACTCTGTTATTCTATTCCTGTATCTACAACCCTTCTTTGTATTTTTGAAGAACAGAGATTATGAGCAAAACCCTCTGCTTTAAATGATAGCTGAAACCTCATAGAAACGCCCCTATTTCTCGGTAGGGTTTCAATCACAGGGAAGCATGTTGATGGGATGTTCTTGTTTTGGGCAAAAACATGCATGTGTTTTGTTAAAAAAAAAATGCTTGTAAAAGGAAAGGTGTGCAGCCTTGGATGAATTCCTATTTTCCTGGTTGGGATCATTCTGTAATCTCCAGTTCTTGACTTGCTACCTTTCTTTGTATATTTTGAGTGTCTCCTGTAGTTCTTTTTTAAAAAAAACATATTCTGTGCCTGGGCTTCTCTAATTAAATGAAATTATTGTTGTTAATATTATTATAATTCACCTGCAATAAACTCCTGTTTACCTACATTTTAAATTTCTATGCAGAGATATGAAATACATTTCCGTGAATCAATGGTGGCATCGTAAATATTCTATCATGGGATATTAATGAAAGAAACCATCGTGCTAACATAGTAGAAGACCCATAAAAATAGCCATAAATCAGATGATCTTTGCAGCCAATATCTATTCTTCAACACATAAAAATGTGGCCTTCATGAGATATATGGCTTGAGGTTCCTGAGGCCTCCTGGTTTGGTGTCATGTATAATAAAAATTGCCAGGTTAATGACCTTATCAAGTATTAGGCACTTTCATTTATATACTAGCGACTTGTGCCTTGAAGACATGGTAGAAGTAGTGCAGATTGTAAATGTGCATCTCCTACAGACAGAATAATAGAATTGGAAGGGACTTTGGAAGTCTTGTCGTCCAACCCCCTGTCCAAGTAGAAGACCCTATATCATGCCAGAGAAGTGATTGTCCAGTCTCTTCTTAAAACCCTCCAGTGATGGAGCACCCACAACTTCCAAAGGCAAACCATTCCTCTGGTTAACTGTTCTCACTGTTAGGAAATTCCTCCTTAGTTCTATGTTGCTTTTATCCTTGATTAGTTTCCATCCATTTTTTCTTGTCCTGCCTTCTGGTGCTTTGGAAAATAGGTTGACCCGTTCTTCTCTGTGGTAGCCCCTCAGATATTGGACCAATGTTATCATGTCACCCCAGTTCTTATTTTCATTAGACCAGACAAACCCAATGCCTGCAAGTGTTCTTCATATGTTTTAACCTCGAGGACTTTTATAGGTATAGGTATAACTATATACAGTATGCCTAATCATCTTTGTGGTTCTTTTTTGCAGTCTTTCCAGAGTCTCAACATCTCTTTTGTGTTGTGGTGACCAAAACTGGATGCAGTATTCTAAGTGTGGTGTTAAGAAGACATTATAAAGCAATACTAACACTTCACGTGATCTTGAATCTATCCCTGTTAATGCAATATAGGACTGCATTGGGTTTTTTGGCTGGTGCCACATACTGCTAGCACACTATCAGGTTGTATGTTCCCTTTACTCAATCAAACCAAGCATTTTCCCAGTGATATTGAATTTAGCTTCTCAACCCAAAATAACCAAAAATGCAAGAATTGGGGTCTGGAGTGTGAAGGGAGAAGCAACCAATCCTCTGAAGCTGAAGAAACTTCTTGGATGAGAAGCAAAACATCTTCAAAGAAAAACCAGAAAGTCCAGTTGCCTTTTGAAAAAAGCATCTTTGGCAGTACTCTACTCCAATCTTTTTCAAACTTGGACCATCATTTAAAATTTTGTTTTTCTGGTCATTTATTTATGATGGCAATACATTGTTTGGCATATATATACCTTTGACTTATCTTCAAATTAGGGCACAGAATGCTTAGAAATTATGATTAAAAGAGTAAACATTAATATTAATGACATCAATAGTACATCAAATTATCTATTACTTGGAATTTACTTTTAAATGGCCAGAGGTTTCTATTACTGCCCAGAGCTGTAAATATTCTAGAAACTCAATATGCCAGAAAGGGATGCTTTTTAAATGCTGTGAAAGTATTTGATTGAGAGAAGATATAGTTCAAGATTTTGTGGGTGATTTAACAATTTGATATCCAGAAAGGAATGGTCTGACAGTCAAAAAGGCAGAATGTAAGATAACATATAGTCTTATTCTTATACCCAGAATTGTCTTTGTGGAGATAACTTTTTCCCCAAAAGTGCTACTGCTATAATGCCCATAATATATGACCATTAACTAGGTACATATTTGGCTTAAAAATCCTACTCAAAAAAATCCTCACCAGTGGATCCTCAGTGTAGAGAAGATCAAAAAGATGCCATCTTAGATCATCTACTGTCCAATATTCTTATGAAATATTTAATCAAAGAAGTGGAAGGAATCAGATTTGTAGACATCCCAAAATTGTGCAGGATGGTTAATATCTTAGATGAAAATAATATTAAAAGCAGCACAGGGACATTTCAATAGAAGCAAGTGAAAAGTTCTTCACATGGATCATCTCCCTACTAATATCTTCAAGGATCTTCATGGCCTCATTCAGGAAGGGATCCCTATAAAGAGGCAAAGGGAGAGAGAGGAGGTGGGAGAGAGGGGATGAGGGAGAATAATAAAATGGTAGAATAATAGAGTTGGAAGGGACTTTGGAAGTCTTTTAATCCAACCCTCTGCTCAAGCAAGAAACTATACCAACATCTTCTGAACAGAGTTGGAAGGGACCTTGGTGGTCTTCTGGTCTAACCTCCTCAGGCAGGAAACCATATACCATTTCAGACAAATGGCTGTCCAATCTCTTCTTAAAAGCTTGGAGCACCCACAACTTCTGGTGACAAGTTGTTCCTCTGATTAATTGTTCTCACAGACAGGAAATTTCTCCTTAATTCTAGGTTGCTTCTTGAAAGAGAGGGAGAGAGGGAAACATTTTAAGAGTAAAATTAATTTGGTAGTGCAGCCAATGACCCAGAGAAGTGAAGTCTCTTCTTCTGAATGTCTTCTGGCAGATGCAAGAAAATATATGTACTTTAGGCTTAATCAGTGGACTTCTTGGTACTCTCTGAACTTGGTGTTTTGTTTGCAGACATTTCATAACCCATCTAGGTAACACACTCACATGCACAGATGATGTTGTCTAGTTTGGCAAACAAACAAGCCAGCTCTGACAGCACCAGGGACAGAGGTGGTATTCAGCAGGTTCTGACCTGTTTTGAAGAACCGGTAGTGGAAATTTTGAGCAGTTCAGAGAACCGGCAAATACCAGCTCTGACTGGCCCCACCAATTCATCTATTCTCTGCCTCCTGAGTTCCAGCTGATTGGCTGGGTCTTCTTTTGTTGCCCTGCACAGGAAAATGGAGCTGGAAAGCAGGTTAATGGAGTGGGGAGGGAATGGAGATTTTGCAGTATCTTTCCCTGCCATGCCCACCAAGCCACACAACGCCCACCAAGCCATGCCCAGAGAACCGGTAGTAACAATTTTTGAATCCCACCACTGACCAGGGAGCTTCTGCATAGAATGCCTTAATTAATCGCACTACTCTGAGCAAGGGGTGGACCCGGAGGGCTGAACTGTTCTAAAAGGCTGCAACTGTTCTAAAAACTCTATGACTATAACCTGAAACCCTGTGCTTAAGGCAGCCTTCCTAACAGCTAGTGCCCTATCCATTCATTGTTCAACAGATGGAGCGGTTGGTTGCTCTAGGACAGGAATGTCAAACTCGATTTTCATCGACGGCCGCATCAGGGTTGTGTTTGACCTTGAGGGGGTTGGGGTAGGCATGGCTGGGGTGGGCATGGCCAGGGTGGGCACGGCTGGGATGGACGTGGCCAGGGTGGGCATGGCTGGGGTGGGCATGGTCGGGGTGAGCATGGCCAACTTGACGTCACTTCTGCTGGGGTGCCTGTGGTGGCCTGAGCATTTTGTCAACAGAATCGGGCTCCCAAGCTCCATTTTCAACTGTGATGGCCTCCTGCAACCCTCTGAGAGCAAAAACTGAGCTTGGGAGAGCCACATGTGGCTCTGGTGAGCTCCATTTCTGGCTTCAACAGCCTCTTGCAATCCTCTGCCAGCGAAAACATAGTTCAGGAGGGCCACACACAGCTCTCCCTACCTCCATTTTCAGTGGCAGAGGCACTGTGGGATGGTCCTTCACTGTTTCCAGGGCAGCCCTGCAGGCCAGATCTAAACACCCCACCACCCCTGGGCCTTGAGTTGAACACCCTTGCTCCAGGAGAGAAGTCTGAAAGAAAGAAGACAACAATTGCCACCGGAGGAGAGAGAGAACTACAGCTGAGGCTGTAGTTTAAACAGGCCCTGAATGAATCCTATGAGTTTCTGGGCCGCCTCTCCTTTGTGTTCCTCTTCATTCTCCCAGCTTTGAGAAAAACACAAGTGATACATATCAAATTATTCAGTCTAACGTTGTGGCAGCAGCCACAGCAGCTCTGGAAATAAATTCAGCAAGAAAGAAGCATGTAAAAACAATCATGTTTTCATGCTTTATTAAGATCTAAGCGGCTGCGGCAGTTGAGTGAGTGGAAAGTATTGAGTGATTTACTATGTGAATGATGTAGCACAGATAAAATTGACAGCCCTGCTTTGAGCTCATGGGGATTTTTTCCTGGTCACTTCCAACTCCGAGGAGAAATGCACGCAAGATTGGATATGGGAAGGATTTACGCACATGGCTGACAACAAACAAAATCCATTAGCCAGAATCAGGTGTTGCAACCAAGTAAATCAATCCAGCACCTGAGCTGATCATTTTATCTTTCTGCTAAGTGGCATCTTCTTGACAGGAGAAGTCTGATGGGCACAGAGAAGGTGAAGGGTGGTGTTTTGATTATAGAGGAACTATCCTGGGATTCTGAGAAGGAAGTGGGGCTGTTCAACCAACTGGGATGGGCCATTTCCCTGCAGCAGAACTGCTTTCCTTTGGATCTTCAGCTAGTTTCTGGAAGCTCTCCAAGTAGGCCATGAATGAAAAGGAGGAAGATGTCTTTTCTCCATTTCTTAGGAAGGACTCACTGGGCTTTCACAACTTCAATTCTTTTCATTCTAGATTCAGGTTTGGTCTTCAGTTAGATTCAGTCCTGGTTGTCTTGAACTCTCTGCTGATTCCTTTGTCATTTCTGAAAACCAGATAACAGATAACAATTAGTCAGAGTTGGAAGGGACCTTGTAGGTTATCTAGTCCAACTCCCCCACTCAAACAGGAGACCCTACACCATTTCTGACAAATGGCAGTCCAATATCTTTCTTGAACGTCTCAAGTGATGAAGACCCTTGGGCATATTATATGATGGTCAGAATTTTGTGGGGAATAATTTGTATACATAAATTTGCTGATCTGTTATTTTGTTTTTACTTCCATTTTATGGCAATTGGAATGCCATGGCCAATTACACTGTATTCAATATGTATACATATATACTTACATATACACACACACATATTTTCCCACATCATTATAGTTGTGCTTTTAAAGTTGTAGCAACATTTCGGCAGAATCTCATCTGCCATCATCAGG
>BHFT01035043.1:23941-67454 GCA_004320025.1 Laticauda laticaudata | reverse complement strand
TGCTGAAACGTTGCTACAGCTTTAAAAGCACTACAATGATGTGGGATAATACCCGAAGGAAGCTGAACTGCATTCATATATATATATGTGTGTGTATGTGTGTGTGTGTGTGTGTGTGTACAGAACAGAACAGAACAGAACCTTGTCAGACAATGAATTAAATTAATTGGAGAGACTATGGTATCCCAGATGATGTTTCATTTTCCCTCCACAAAAATGCGCTTAGTATGTCCATGTATAATATTTAATGTGTAGCATTTTAAATTACATTTGCCAAGCTTTGGAGGTTTGCAGCTGTGTTTATGTCAAATATTTTCTTTAGAATTGATTCTCAGTTAATGCTCCTATGATGGAGTCAATGATACAATAGCTTCCTACATATTTATATTAAAATTTAAGTTGACTTTTATAAGTTTTAAAAGCAAATAAAAGTACTAAAAAAGGAGAAAATTGAGGACTCTTAAGTGTGGACATGGTCATTCGCCACTTTTGCCTTATGATATCACACAGTGCCAGAGAACTTGTCATCCACATCATTTTCCATTGACATTGTTTCAAACAACTTTATGAAAACAAAAATGGCTATTGAAATCTTACATTATAAAATCTTGTGAGTTTTGCAGTCTCATAGGACAATGCTATTTTTCTGCAAGAAGATATCAGAACTTGAAAGGGCATTTTTTTCCAAATTCTAATATCTTTGGTACAACATCATCATCTTTGCAAGAAAAGAATTGGATTCTTGTTCTTTCCCCTTAGGCAAATAGGTGGGAGCACATCAAGTTTTTAGATACCCTAAATAGACAGCCTAATACAATTTGGCATATTTGAACAAAGAATGATAGCAGTGGTCATTTTATTGCTGAACTGTGTAATAAGAGAGCCTTTTCTTAGGCAAAATAATTTCTTTTCTTTTTTTATTACTTTTTATTCTACAATTTTCTTAGTTTTGTATAGAATTTCTATCTTCACAATAACAGTAAACCAACTGGATACATTCTCTACATTTTGTATTGAATACCAATAATAAATCTTATACACACAATAGTTACAACTATTATTCTCAATATCTATTCATCTTCATCTTTGTTTTTCCTTGTTATGAATTTTACATTGTTTATTTAGGCCTTCTGTTCAATTTTATCTGTAATCCATTAATAATATCAAACATCTATAAACATCAAATAGACATCATATTTATAACCAATTAACCTCTAAATAATCCTAAAGTTTACTTATCTTAATTATTTGATGTTCATTATTCCATTACATATCATTGTTTACATATCTAGATTTCTAACTTCTGCTACCATTTTCTACCATTTTCAGTTAATAGAATAATTCCCAAATCAAAAAGGTAATCTCCCCATTTCTAATTTCTATCTTTCTACTAATTCTTGATGGTATAGTTCCTGTGTTAAACAGTATTCTACATTTATCCCTCATCTCTAGTCCATTTTCATATCTCAACTCTTGTTGACTTCTTGGCACATCTCTCATATTTCTCCCATAAGATCTTGTATCTTCTTATCTCATTTGTGTTTAATATAAGTATTTCTTCTATCTCTATCACTTCTTCACTCTTTTGAACCTTCAACACACCTTTCAATGGTCTTTTTCTCACTTCAAGGGTGTCTTTCTGTGTATTCCCTTCTAAGTTTTGATCATTCAAAGTGTAATTCATCATTCCTGTTTCAGCTTTGACTGTCTCTTCTTTTTTATCTTTTTGTATCATTTGTCATTTTCACTCCCCTTTCTTCTGCTCTTTCTATTTTATTTTGTTTCCTGAGCTTCCTGTTTGTTGTTTAATGTCTTTTGGCCATAGTTTTTTGGTCTCATAACATCATGTATCAATTCTTTTATCTCCCGATTATTCCTTGTCATCATTTCCTGTATACCTTGGAGGGTCAATAATATTTCTTTTAGTAAGACTTTTATTTCTCCTTGCTGTCCCATTTTACCTGATTTTAATAAATTTAAAATTTTACTCAGCAATGTGTCAAAATCCCAATGTATCAGTTATGTTGCACCAATATAGCCAGTATTACAGCAATTCAGACAATCACTCCATTAATTAATCCCTCAACAGTCTCCACTTTGTTTCAGAACTCCAAGCTGTTTCACACTCACATCCTGTCCAATATAATTATAACCCTCAAGATTCTTCACAGTCTGTCTCCAAACACTGTTACAAGATCTTTCCTTTGTTCACATCCATCTCAGCTGTCTTCCCGGCTTTGGTTCAGCCATAATGGCCATCTTCTCTTCTGCTGGTTCAAGGAGCTTTCTTCGGGTCAGTCAAGGAGACTGCGCTCTCCTTGTGACCACTGAAGCATCCCCTTTACTTACATCACTCCTACAGGGTGACTTTCGGCCCCGTAAAGCCTCTGGGCTTGAAGAAAGGGACTTCGCGGAGCTGCTGCTGATCTGTACCTCTTTGCCATGAAGTCAGATGCCTGCCGGGCAAAATCATTTCTATATAGATAAGAAATACTAGATGAAATGTAACAGCTCAAAAGTCAGCACAAGTTGAGTTAGCAGTTAAGTTTTTATTGTTATTAAACTTAAACTGCTTTATAAGTCATTCAGTGCAGAGTAGTATAAGATTGAGCTACAGAATCTGAAGATTTTCATGTAAAAACTCCATAATTACTGCATATTGCTCCATAATGTGCTGTAAGAGAAATTCTAACAGAAATACGAACACATTTGGTATATTTGAATCTACTTATAGGGAATGTGGCCACTGTTTTATTTTGTGATAAGTAATCCAGAAGACTTTATTTTTTTGGTTTCCTTCTTGTGCTCATTCTCAAATGTTGTGTCAAATAAAATTTCAATATGAAAATTGAAAATATTACATACAAATTCACATTTTATTAAAACAAAATATGCATGTTATCACTGAGTCAGGAATACAAAAAATTATTTGTATTAAAAGTTGTGCATTGCCTCTGCTAGATTTAAAACCATTTCTAACGTCATAACACATTGCACTCCATGTCTTTGACACAGTGTACTGCTTATTGCCTCATTTTTGGAAATGTGGAACTTTTATGAAATTACAGGATTAAATGTTTTTCCCCATCCTGGCAATTGAAATATAATCATTGTTGTATATTTGACAAGCAATATTTCAAACTGCATATTTTCATGTCAGTATAGCTCTTTCTAGCTATTGATTAGAATTTAAGTAAAATAATTCCAAAAATCTACTTTTCATCTCTTTTCAAGGAGCAATATGTTTTGCAAATATGGCAATTGCCATGCTGGAACCAGCTTTACCCATTTGGATGATGGAGACAATGTGTTCAAGCAAATGGCAACTGGGTAAATTGCAACAAAATTTTAGCTATTTTATTTTTGATCCTAAGCGTATGTGATTGCCTTCTCAAAATTGCTAATCATGGATGTTCAGTTTTTATTTTTGAAATCTGTATTTAGCTAATAGAATGATTATCTGATATAGTTCCTTATGCATTGGAAAGCATGAGGCTGAGCAGAATTTCAAAGGATTACCTTGGTCCATCAGATGCCTAATGAAAGTAGATACTTGTGGATAAATTTGTGAGTAAAAGCAGTGCCTTTTACAGTGTTTTGCAATTCCATGCTTAGGCAAGGGGACTACTTCATTTTGGTGACTGAGTTGCTGTTTATGATCCACAGAAATGAAGGTCTTCCCTATATGAGGGAATGCAATATGTTTTGCTGAGGCAAGAGCCTAACATTGGCAGATTATCCATGATGTACTGTACACATTCCTTCTAAAGAGAACAGTAGAGATGCTACATAATGTACTGTATGCTACATCTGCATAAAAGCTTTATGGAATGTCCCATTAGAAGTAGATAACATTTAATTATATTTGCCATTTTATATATATATATATATAAAATGGTTTGGAATAGAATAATCAGCAACATTCCAAGTTGCTGCCTAAGTGCTTCTCCCATAGGAAATAACTGGATGAATTTTCTTTGGACTTGCCTCTCACCTGAACTAGCCTATTTTCCTACTCAATCTTTTTTTCCCCCTGGATTCTCATTTACATCAAACATGGTTCTAGTTTGTTCAGTGTTCAAAAGGTTATACCGACAAATAGAGACTATAGTCCATTTGGTAGTCCAATGGTTAGAATACAGTATTGCAGGCTAACTCTGCCCACAACCAGGAGTTCAATCCTGACTGATCCAAGGTTGATTCAGCCTTCCATCCTTCAAAAGTCAGTAAAATGAGGACCCCAATTCTTCACTTCTTCAGTTGTGAAGAAGGAGGAACAGAAACTGAAGGAGGAACAGACATATTTGTGATGAGAAGCAAAACATTTTCAAAGAAAAAGTCAAAAAGTCCAATTGCATTTTGGAAAAAGCACTTTGGGACAACCAAGACCTGGATGATTGAGAGTCTTCATAGACATATATGAAATGATGCACCTTGGAACTCCAAAACTCTTAGATACACAGATAGAATATGAATTGACTGTAGTTCTCAGGGTCACAGAAGATAGCTTAATATAAAAGTCAACTTAGAACCAAAGTCTATCAATCTATCCCTTGCCCAAAACTAAACACATTCACAATTTGGCTTTTCCAAAATTGGAATTCCAGGTATTTGGAAACATTAGCCTTAAGGGACAGAACTGGCAGGTGGACAATAGATCAGATGTCAAATTGCTCTTTCCAATTTCAGAAATATGAGGAATGCAAAGAACAAATCTGAGTCAATTTAAGTGTAGAATAGATTTCTGTAAGAGAAAAAGTTTGTAGGGTCACAGGTCTCTCCTTAATTAATTGCTCAATTAAGATGTTAACTGCATGCAACAAAAAACAGTTTTACGCTAGGCATCATTATAAAAGGGATTTGACTTTTTCAAAACTGCTGCAAACAGTCTACATCTTAACTGAGTAATTTACCATATGATATGGTCCAGTGAATTCTTGATGTGAGGAATTCTATGATGATGCAGGTGACTTTTAGGCAACTAAAAGAATAATATTGAGAAATTGAAAAAGTGCTAATATTCCAGATACCAAGGGTTTGCTTCATATCCATTCTTGAAAAGGCAATATTGGTTATCTTAAAGATGAACCAAGGTGTTCCTTTTTTGGCATAAATATTATTGCAATAATATTTTGGATCTGATTATAATACCATCTGGTAAATTTGCAACCAATGACTAACTGTAATATATAATGTGGAATATGTTCATTTTCTTCCCCCTCCTTTTTTCCCTTTTTTGTTTTTATCATTTTTATTTGTATAGATTGTTCAGTTTAAATTTATTATACTGGTTTAAATTTATTATTGATATTTTGCTTGTATTTTAAAAAAGAAACAAAAAAAAAACTTTTGCAAAGGATCTCTTAAGAATGGGGTGAGGTCCACAGTAGACAGTTTGAGATTGAAGCTGTGAGTGTTTGAGGCTATAACAATGGGTAGAGCATTTCAGGCATTGACCACTCTGTTGCTGAAGTCATATTTTCTGCAACTGAGTTTGAAGCGGTTTACCTTGAGTTTGTATTGATTATTTACCCGTGTGTTATTGTGGTTGAAGCTGAAGAAATTGTTGACGGGCAAGAGGTTGTAGCTGATAATTTTGTGTACTATGCTTAGATCAGACCACAGGCACAGTTCCAGATTGTCCAAGACCAAAATTTCAAGCCTGGTGGCATAAAGGATTCTATTGTGACTAGAGGAGGAGTACTCTTCTCAAGAAATACCTCTGAACCCACTCAATCGTATTAATGTCTGATGTACAGTGTGGGTTCCAGGCAGATGAGCTGTATTCAAGAATTGATCTGGCAAAGTTTTTGTATGCCCTAGTTAGCAATTCAATGTTGCCGGACAAGAAGCTTCACAAAATAAGGTTAACAACTCTTAATGCCTTTTTGGCAATGCTATTACAGTGACCTCTGGGGCTTAGATCGTTTGAGATGAGTACTCCTAGGTCCTTGACAGAGTGAGGGTTGTCTACAAGATCATTTCTGCCTAACTTGTATTTGGTGTTCTGATTTTTATATATCCATATTCTCCATAAATTATTTTGTATTTTATAAGCTTGGATCTCTAAATGTAATTTATGACCTAATTCTAGAGAAAAAAAATCAGTTATTACTATTTGTTACTTTTCAATTTAATTCACCTTTTAACAAAATGTATTGACATTTCTTAATATGTCTTATTTCTTTGTTCTAGAGCTGTATATACTCCTTCACCTACACAGAAACACAAATTTATGAGAACGCTTTTGAAAATATAATTATAGTTTAAATCTGATAGATTGTCTTGTTTGAGATTATAAAAGGCTTGAGGTAACCCGGATATTAAAGGGTATTTTATTTTATTTGGTTCAGACCGTGGACCTTCATTAAATATGTTCTAATAAAATGGGCTGTGTCTGAAGGTATTAGTTTTTCCTATGCTTCACTGAAAGCAATATTGATAAGACACACATTCATATTTTTCAGGCATTGCTTTCATTCCAGCTAGTATCTCTTATCTGATTGGAACAAATCTTTTTGGGAGGCTTGCACACAAAATGGGAAGGTAGGTTACATTTATACTCTGACTTCACGGACAACATTTTCTAAAATGCTTGGTGTTTCTTAATTCTTAGTGAAAGCATCCTAATGCATTCATAATAATAAATGATTTTATTTTAAAGTCATCTTGTGCTGTTAGCTACCATGTATTATTTCAGGGAAATAGATTTGGTTTCTGTGTTTCTGGATGGCTAAAAGATACTGTTTCTTCTTTCATAGGTGGCTTTGTGCCCTAACTGGAATGATAATAGTGGGAATAAGCATTTTGTGTGTGAGTAAAAGTTGTTACTGCAAAAAAATTCAATTTTGTTCTGCTTTGTTCTTTTGTGGTGTGTAATAACAGTGAAGTAGGGAACAACATCCTGTATTTAGTCAGATCTAAATACAGGTAGTCCTTGATTTACGATCACAATTGAGCCATTCCATTCTAAGTGAGACTGTTGTTAAGTGAGTTTATGACCTTTCCTGCCATGTTTAAGTGAATCACTGCAGTTGTTCACTTAATAACACATTTGTTAAATAAATCTGGATTCCCCTTTGACTTTGCTTGTCAGAAGGTCACAAAAGATGATCACATGACCCAGGACACTGCAACCGTCATAAATAAGAGTCAGTTGCCAAGCAGTCTGAATTTTAATCATGTGGCCATGGGGATAATGCAATGGTCAAAAATGTGAAAAATTATCATGTCACTTTTTTCAATGCCATTGTAACTTCAAATGGTCATTAAATAAACTGTTGTAAGTTGAGAACTACCTGTAGCTCATTAAAATGGGGGGGGGCACCTTGAAAATTTGAATTTAACTTAACTTCTTACTTTTAAGTGTGATTTGTTTTAAACATGTATTATTGAACAAATTATAACAGCTTGATTCACTCATTTTATAACCTGTAAAATTGTGGTTTAAAAATTATGTTTATGGTTTTTTTTAAAACAAACTGGAATATTTTCCTCAAATATACATAACAGTGCACATTTTAAAATGCACATTCCTGGTTGTAAACCCATTTAAATGTTTAATCTTTAAAATATATAAAATACTTCTATTTTCATGTATTCATTACTATATCTTTTTGTCATGCATTTTTTATCTGGGCAAACAAATGATTACAGCATTTCCAGTGAAACATACATTTACATCTCAAATTGCACCCATTTCATTCTCCTTCCCACATTCAGGAGAAAAATAATTTAAAAAATGAGCTATGCTGTCTTGAGTCTTTTGTTTCAGCAACACTTAGAAATCTTCCCTTCATTAACATTTCTAGTTTGGGTTTTTCTGAGCCTTGGTATTTCCCTATCTTTTAATGTAATGCTTCCAATTTTTAAAATGTTGTTGCTTTCTCATGTATGAGGGCTATCCACAAAACAGATTACATTTTTATCTGTAGAAAGAAGGGGCGGAGCTAGCATGGCCATCTTTGGTCTGTGCGTCCGCTGCTTAGTCTGCATCTAGTCATGTTAGTGGGAGGTTCGTATCGTTGCCCGTTATTTCACAGCAAACGTTTGAAATGTGTGCTACAATTGAAAATCCCACGAGTTGTGAGGTGCGATCAGTGATAAGGTTTTTGTTGGCAAAAAACCATAAACCAATTGAAATTTTTTGGCAACTGTGGAAGTGTATGGGAAACCAACATCATCATGAAGGTGGAGTGGCGCCAATGGTGCATTAAGTTTAAAAAATGAAACCGAACTAATGTTTCATGATGAACAGTGGAGTGGATGCCGAGCATTGTGACTGATAACTGGTCACGAAATCGATGACAAGATTCGTGAAAACTGCTGTTTCACAGTAACGGAACTTTCGCTATAGTTTTCACAAATTCACACAGTTTGTTGCATGAAATTGTTACACAAAAGCTAGGCTACCACAATTTTTGTGCAGATGGGTGCCAAAAATCCTGAACAGAAAACCACAAGAGTCAACGTATGGCTGCATCATTGACATTTCTGTACTCTTACGACAAAGATGGAAATTCATTTCTTGATCGAATCGTAACTGGAGACGAGACTTGGGTGAAACATGTGAACAGCAAGACCAAATTGCAGTCTATGGAGTGGGCACACAAATTCCCCCAAAAAACAAGAAAATGTTTGCAAACGTTCTCTGCAAGGAAGATTATGGCAACTGTTTTTGGGATAGGCAAGTGTGCTTCTTATTGATTTTCTGGAACTTGGTGGCAATAAACTCTGTGAGGTATTGTGAAACTTGCAAAAACTAAGAAAAGTAATTTAGACCAAGCTAGAGGAAAAGTATAAGCTCAAAAATTTTGTTTTTGCATGACAATGCCCGACCACACACAGCAAATCGCACTCGAGAAGTCCTAATGCTTTCAAGTGGGGAGATTTTTCCTCATCTGCCTACAGCCCGATCTTGCACCAAGCAACTACCATTTGTTTTGAGGATGAAAACCTGACTTGAAACCAGCGCTTGGACGACAACGTGGAATTGCGGGCGGGCATGACTGACTGGCTCAAATCTCAGGTGGCTGATTTTATGACAATGGAATTAACAAAGTTTGTTCAACGCTATGATAAGTGCCTCATTTTGTTTGGTGAATATGTTGAAAAGTAGTATTTAAGTGTCACTTTCAAGTGTATATAATAAAAATTTTTTCCTACACTTTGTTTTTTTTCTGTCACAAAACATAATCTATTTTGTGGATAGCCCTCGTATAAACACAACCAGTTAGACTTGAATTCTATTGAATAAATTCCATTTATTCATGCTCCAATTATCATAGCTGAAGACTTTTTATGTATAATTGGCATCACTGAACTTTGTACACAGTCTTTAAAATTAAAACATTCACATACTATTTGAATCTTATATCAAACATACGGGTACATTTAATCTTAACAAATTTAATGCAAGGATCTAGGAAGTATGTCTCACCCCCTTTTTTATTAGGACTTTACCAAATAGGTGGTGCCAAAAAGTTGTGTTTGGAAATGTTAAGAGGCATGTGCCACACAAACCTAGCATAGCCCTTAAACTGATGGAAATTGTCTGTTCATCTAATGAAAAACTTTGATACTTCATTTTGTTTCTTTTACTTCCAGGTACCATTTGCTAAAAACATATATGGACTTATAGTACCCAATTTTGGAGTTGGCTTTGCCATTGGTAAGGAAAAAAAATGGCTGAACATTTGATTTAGAGAAATGTTTCTCAACCTTGGCCACTTGAAGCTGTGTGAACTTCAACTCCCAGAATTCATCAACCAGCTGGTTTTGGATATTGCAATGCTACTTTCTGTTATTTGATGTGTACATAGAATCTTCTCTTTTACACAACTTTCGGTAGAGAAAGTTATACACTGTAGATTCTGATTTCTACCACAATTACCTTCAATGAATTTGAAAGGGGATAATATTTTCCTGTGAAGAGATGCATCCAGACTGTTCATGTGTACAATTCTGTGAAAGAAGAGGAGGTGCTTGATACATTTTATGTTTCGGTTAGAGAGTGGTAGAAGCAGTAACATAAAAAATAGATCACCTGGATTTATGGGATTGATTCATGATCCCAGAGAGACTACTTTATATCTCATATTTTAATTAAATTGCAACATATGGCATCAATTAAGTAATTTATATCTCCTGCCTGCCTGGACTCTGAATTCAAGAGATGCATGTATATTTTTTAAATATGATGGCTTTAACAGAAAGAACTTTATCCCATTTTCATTACTAACAACAATTAGTAACAGTTAAGAATCCAACATTTTAAAAAGATTGTATGCAGTAATTAGCTATTGTAATATGTGGAAACCTGTGGCTTGGCTGTTGTTTCTAAAAATATACACATTAAAAACATTGTCAATAGAGTTAATTAATGTGCATCGTAGGAAAAGATAATGCTTTACTGCTGCTTCCTTTCAAAAAGCAAATATTTTACAATCTACAAAAGAAGTACAGTCAGCAGTGATTATCAGTACATAAGACAAATAAGAGAACCTATTCTGTCTCAATGCAATGTTGGTAGACTTTGCTGCCAGCAAGAAAATTAAACATATTTTATTGTATCATAACAGATATGACAGATGGTACAGTAATTAGATATACATATGTTATTCCATAGAATATAAAGAATCTTAATGGGATAGAGAACATGTACAATATTTTGACATTAGTAAACAAAACTAGATTGAGTATATTCTAATAAATTACCTTTAGTTATAATAGAAGTAGCTCGTGAATTCTAGCATATAATTTATCAGTTTTAAATTTAGTCAAAGCTCCCCTTCTTGCATACTATCACAAGGTAGCAGAAAATATTTTGTGAACATTTTACCAATAAACATAGAAAGGGCTAAACCTTGATAAATCTTTCACAGATAATTGCCCTTGCCTTTCATATACAGCTTTTGCAGATGAAGGTGAATGTTTCTTTATATTAGCACCAGCTTTATCAGCAACAGGAGAGTTCTTTTTTTTTGAAATGCTGTATTTATATATTATGGCAGAAGGTTTGATTAATTTCTAGCAGCACAGCTATTATACCTACAGAGTGGAATATCTCTTCTACTGGCTTGATTTGTCTGTCTGCCTTCCCAGTTAAATCTATAAGGAGATTTAAGGACAGTTTATGCCAGGATAAAACTGCACATTCGTAGAATACATTAAGATGCTGAGTAAAATCATTCAGCTGAAGATAATATACTTGTATTAAGACAATTTAAATTTTGTATCATAGTAGGATACATAAGTATATGAAATCTAAACTTATATATCTAGTGCTCAAATATACATTGTTGAACTTTAATATTGGAATAATAAGGTAGATGGGATTAATGATTATTATTAAAAAGATGTCCTAATTTCAGACCTGAAATACCATAACTGATTATCATAACCCATTAATTTTATACTTGATGCCATAAGAAAGATTGTAAGAAAGATGCTTTTATAGGCTAAGCAGAACTGAACTGTTCCTCTCTAATGAACAGGAATCCCAATTTAGAAGGGCAAACACATGCATAATAAAGCAAATGTGACATTTGAAGCAAAATTTCTTATTAATTTCTTATTATCTTACAAATTTTTTTGATGTCAAGTCTGGTGAACAAAGCACAGCCTCTTTCAAATTTTGATTGCATTGTGTTGAAAGGAATATGATTTTGTCATTGTTGAAATGCCTCTTGATTTAAAAATTCTGCAGTAAATTCAGTAAAAGTGGGCCCTTCTCCATATACATACTTCCTTCAGAAATTATTTCCAGCCATTTTGTATGTAGATATTTGGAGAGAAACTGATTAATACTTTTTAAAACATTAAAAATAAAACTTAAAATACTTTTTGTATTTAAAATACTTTTTAAAAAATACTTTTTCAAATACTTTTTTTCTGTCTTATAATCAGGGATGGTGGATTCTTCACTGATGCCTATTATGGGTTACCTTGTTGATCTGCGCCATGTTTCTGTCTATGGGAGTGTTTATGCAATTGCAGATGTTGCCTTTTGTATGGGTTTTGCTTTAGGTAAGGACTTAATCTGTTTATTTGAAATGCACTTAACATTAAAACATGGTGCAGAAGATCTTTGCACTATTCTGTATTAAACCCCCTCCACCTCCATAAATCCATCTCCCAGGATTTGGGATTGGGGAGAGTGTGCAATTGAAGGCTATTTCATTTCCAGCTGAAGAGATATTTAAAGCTTATTATAGGTTTTACCCAAGTCTTTTTTCTTCTTGCCTTTCCTACTGCAGAATGCTAGGAAACCATAGTATCTATTTTTAGTTATTGGGAGAAGTCTCAAGGCCTGCATGAAAGTCAAGAGGGGCACTCTGGGGCCTTCAGATCTCCACTTGTGCTGTTTAAACTTTCGGAAACAAACCATAACAATACAAGAGCACACAATAGATACAAACTCAAGGTTAACCGCACCAAACTTGATTGTAGGAAATACAACTTCAGCAACAGNCTGACTCTGTGGTTTCTTCCCCAAACCCCAAAAACTTTAACCTTAGACTTTCTACTATTGACCCTTTCCTCAGAGGTCTGTAGGGGGTGTGCATAAGCGCACCAATGTGCCTACCATCCCTGTCCTATTGTTTCTTTTATTTTTCTTATATGTATCCATGTATTCATAACTATGTTTTTATTTATACCTTTTATCTTGTAAGCAATTGACTAAATAAATAAATAAATAAATAAAGTTACAGAAAAATAGCCCAATTGCAAGAATGATGGGTTAGGGCGAGAACAAGACATTTCCCCTTTTTCACTCTTAAATTTCTTGAAATTATGAGAACCATGGCAATGAAGCAAAGACATTATTCTAAGTATTTCAATTGGCAGTAATCGGAACATTTAGTATAATATTCATATTTTAAATATCTAACCATGCTTTCAGAGTATTCTGTCTATCAATGCACCTTATGAGCAAATGTATTGTCAATCATTCCTGTACATGTCCTCTTTCTGTTCAGAGTGGCTAAACTTTGGAACCAATCTATGGCTTTTTTGGGATCTTGTGGGATTCCCAACAAGCCTGGCTTCAGTTTGCAGCATGATAGATGAAACCTGTCATCCAGGTTTGTATATAACGCCAGAAATAGAAACATAGGTAACTGCCTTATCATTTTTGTAAGAGGAGCCAATTGAGACTAGCCAGGCAGTTTGAATTGGCCTATTTGTCTACTCTTTGACTTAGGGTTAGACACGAAGTAGCCCAATGTTTTAGATCATGTCTTATTTTTTTCTCATTGATGGTGCTCAGCTTTATTTTTTGGCTACACAATTTGTATTTCCCAAGGTCCATCTGTTGGTGGTGCTATTGCAAAGTCAATTGGATTTCCATGGCTCATGACAATTATAGGACTTGTTGATATCCTCTTTGCTCCCCTGTGTTTGTTTCTTCGCAGTCCACCTGCCAAGGAAGAAAAAATGGTAAGCACAAAGTTGTCTCTTGTTCTTCTCTGGAGTCAGTATAGAACAATTTTGTAGCATGTCTTCCATGTCCACATTTTCTGTAACAAAATAATTGACTGCTTTTAAATACATTAACAAAGGTTTTCTCTAAAATATATCTTTAATTAGGAGACTGTTGCATTCTAGTCCTGCCTTAGGCATGAAAGCTGGCTGCATGACTCTGGACAGTTCAATTGCTGTTCTCTGGTAGTTGACTGAAACCGCAATATTTTGGACTCATATTTAGATAGCAGTATGTTATCCAGATAGCTGAAATAGTATCTTAAATAAGACACATTTTTTAAAATTATAAAATACTTTTTAGTTCCAGTTTTAATTTCAATTAATTCACAAACCATTGACTTAATCTGTTTTGTATTATTATATTTATTGAACAGGACAGCTATCTTAAGTGTTTTATATTTAAAGCTAAACACTAGTTATAAAACAGGTAAATAAATTAAACTTTTGAAAATTAATCTTATGTGCTATATACTTAAGTGATAAGTCTTCTGTTGTTACACAAACAATTATATGCTTTGGAAATATAATAGCTATGTTCTGTTGTAGGCAATACTTATGGATCAAAACTGTCATTTTAAAACCAAAATGTATACCCAGAACAGCATCCAACCAGATCCATTAGATGATGATGATGAAGAATGTGAGAGTGATGAATAATATTTAAAAGCTGGTATTGGTAATTCAATGATCCATCTCATCAAAAAGTTTTAATTGTATTGCTCTTTTAATTGTGAACTTGTAAAACCAAACCAAACCAAAGGTACAGTTATTTATTGCCCTGGATCAAGATTACCCATTGCCTTATGATAAAAAAAATATATTAGAAAATTCTGTTGTTAAAACTTGTTGCTTAACATAATGCATTTTGTAAATGTATATATCTCCATCTAGATTCAATATTAATTCAAACGTTTCCCTTATTATACATTTTCATTTAATTCATTGCAGCAATGAGTGCCTGAAACTAGCAATTATAAATTATCAGATTGTCTATTTAAAGATATTTATATAATACTTTGCACTTTTCAAATTAACTTTACTTCAAACTATTCTTACACTTAACCTAATTCAGAATGATGCAGAGTGAATAAAACTTTATATGGCTAATAGAGAATCAATTTAATTGTAAACTATGTGGCATTTGGGAAAGATAAGTTTGATACACAGTATTTAATAGGTTCATCTTAATTTTGCATTGCTACTAATAACCTTCTACTGAGCATTGCTTTTTAAACTAATCTAACTTGCCCAAATCTGATGTCTTATTCTCATATAAACATTGTCTACTGCATTATCTAAATATGTAAACTTCAGATAGCTTTGCAATAGCTTCAAATGACCATTCATCACATTCAAAATTGCACAGAAAGAAAAAAAACGACTATATAATTCCTGCTTATGTAAGTTTGAAATAGATTGTGTATGAGGTTGAGACAACCCCCAGATTGAAATGTAATAATTCAGAACAAATTTGTTATTACCCTGGGATGGAAAGTCAAGTCTTGATCTGGAGCTTCAACATGCTGCAAACAATGATGATGCAGGAAACCTTTTTGTCATTTATATGAAAGGAATTGTTGTTTCCATGATCCTGGACTACAGGACCCAATTATAGCTTTGGGAAGTCTGAAGAAGTACCTTTAGTTATATCACACACTCTATGAGCTGTGCCTCGTTGTTATTCAGTCTTTCATCCTAGGCTGCTGCATGGTTTATGGTTTAATATTTTCTTCATGTCAAATACCTGACCTACCCAATTTCCAAGCAATGAACCTCTCCATATAAAAACAAAATTATTTACAAGAAGTTCTTTGATTTATATTCTCTACCTATTCAAAATTCAGTTTGGATGATTCTTTCCAAGGAAGCTACTGATGCTTCAAATTTGAACATGTCACAAAACAACACCCAGTACTGGGACATTAAAAAAAATTTTTTTTTCAAGGACCATAGCCCCAAAATCTCTATACCAATTTCTGCAGTTTGGCATGCTTTATCTCTTCATGAAGCATTTAGTTTGTCTGATGTTTTCCCATTTAATGAAGAAATAAGGCTAATTAATCCAGTTTTTCCCATGTTATTTCAAATCTTGCTTCAGATTCAAAGATCAAAACGGAATGGCTGTAGCAGATGAGCTGTTTCTGAAGTTAAGATGCATCCTCATGCTGCATTTTAATCCCTATATACTTCTGGATAAATCTGTTTTAATATGTGCCTATTTAAACTAGAAACAAAACTATCAGCACGAAAGACCAGGTAGATATATTCCCTAGTAGACTTGTACGAGAATAAGTAAAATATCCGACAGAAACGTCATGTTAAAAAGCTTTATTTTTCTAAAGTTTGCTTTGTTTTTGCAAATTACAAAATTATAGGACACACCTGCCTTTTAATCTCAGATTTTTAGGAGTCTGCACAAAATGAAATTCATACCAAGTCTATTCATGGACTTTGTTTGTAAGTATGCTCTGGACATCAGCAGATAGAAATGGATTAACATCTTTCTTTGAGTGAGTCTACAACATATTGTGCTTTTGAAGAATATGCAAAGGATTAGAGATTTCAAGACTGACTAGCTTGACAAATGGGAGGCAGGTAACATTCTGGTTCTTAATACATAATGGCCTACATTGCAACCTATCAACTCGTGTAACAGTGTTTTCTCAGCGTTGAAATGAGCCCATGGGTTATGGCCTTAGTTGTGAAAATTTAAAAAAGCAAATGTTGAGACCATGTAAGTATCAAACATTAATGTAGTGTGGTACACATAACACCCTGTTTGTAAACTTGATCTCTGTGCCTTTTCTAATGTATCAGCAGATAGTTTGTATTTAAAACGGACACTTTCTAGTTTTGTAAAATGTGTGCTTATGTGTCATTTCCATGTATAAAACATATATTTTGGTCAAATTTTGGAAATGCTTTAGATGAATTGTTATTGTTCTGTTATACAGAAAATAAGAATGGAATGTTATTTTGTGAAAGAAATAAAAGGCAACAATGTGGTATTTCAGTACTGTTAGTGTGCCAATTAGTTCAGAAAGGCAAGACACCGAGTCTTCATCTCCTTTCTCCACTGCTATGACAGTTCTCAAAATGACTATGCTGAATTTCAGAAAAAATGCTTTAAATTCAGTTGTTGGCCCCTGTGAACTATGGTGCAAAGAAAACAGTCTTTTTAAATTGTTCTATACATTGAAGAGTAAACAGTTGCCCTCATATAAGAATTCAAAAATCTTATCTTAGATGACAATTAGATCCCCCAATCTCTAACCGATTTGCAGAAATCTTCCTCTAAACTCAAATGTTAGACAGATAAACAGATGCTCTGAATTCACAACTCAACAGACTCCCTAAATTATGGGTAGGAAGTTTAAACAAGAAAACCCCACTGTGAAAATAGGAGAGTGTCAGACGTTATTCTTCCTTCAATTACCCTTCTTGTGACAGCACAATAGACAGTCAGTGGTGCTAGAGATTTCTGAATCAGAACATTATGAGACAGATTTGAATTACTCTGTTTTCTTCTTCTTGCTATAAACATTGCCACTGGATAATAAACTAAGAGGCTGAGGTGTGATTTCAATTAATTTGTTCTAATCCATTTTACTTTTGGCACATGGCTGTAAGAATTGAATCAAATCAAATCAACAAATTGTACCATATTTATTTTAGTGCTACCTTTATGACAGAGAATTTACCTTAATCTGTATTTGGCTTCAATGCAGCATATTGTTTCAAAAGTTACCTTGCATATCTAAATGTATTGTGCTGAATTTACCAATTCCTCTACAAACTTATTTTTTATTTATATTTATCTACTTACTGGTATTTTATTTTTTCTTGTACATTTTTTCAAAACAGGTACTTGATTTTTCATTTTTTAAAAATATAAATTATTTTTTTCACTCTAATAGGTATGCTAGGTAACATGTTTTCAGATAATAGCTTCTCTGTGAAAAGTCACACTGATAATCTTAGAGGACAAATATAAGCATTCAGAACTGCTTCTATGAGATTTTGTTATTGAACATAACCCCTAGTAGTGTATTTGGTCTTAGATGGCTATAACCGCAAGGAGTTGCATCACACAGTATGTTTTAAGAATTCTGTTATTAGAAGTTTAATACAAAAATGTTTATGAAAACAAACATTTTATCTTCCCAAGACAATGTTTTAATTTATGATTTTAAGTTCCTCAGATTTATCAAGAATTTCTCAATCAAAGAATAAGTATTTCACAATCTTAAATCTTTTCTAGCAGAAAGTATTGCAAACGTGGAGAAGCTCCTCAGAAAATGTGTTATTAGAAAGAAGGTCAAGTACATATTGTACGAAAGTGGGCAATCTCAATCTCTATCCTATCTAGCCTTTTACTAATGTGGAGCCTAGTTCCTGATGACACACAAGGCTAGCTGACTCTTAATGAGAATTGAATTAAAAAACACTGGGCAGGAATCAGGATGGGGAAGGGTCCATAGAAGATTCCATTGTGGGGAATTCGTAACTCTACCTAGGCCTATCAAAGAATGGCCGTAGCATCATTACAGATACACAGGCCTTTTATCTTCCATCCACAGCCCTTCCACCAATTTTACTGAATATACAAATGCTGGAAAGTTGGAAGATGTTGTTCTAGAAAATAACAAAGTGTGGAATAAATAAAAAAGAAACCTTTAATTATGTGTCAAATATTTAAATATTTAACAGCTTATAACAAAGAAACAGAATTTATTTAAAAACTTTTATTAAAGCTTGTTTTCATGATAAAATCTTCTGACAATCATCTCAGGCAGATTTCCATAAATATATGCTAGTGTCAAGTAATAACATACCACCACATCAAGATATTCCTGCATCTAGTGGTATTTATTATTTTCAACTGTGTATAGTAAAGCAGAGAAGCAAAATATATAAAAGGAATGTATCAATAGTTCTTCTTAAAAACAGCATTTATTATAATTCTATATGTTTTCCTTGATGCTACATACTATTATTTTGCTGCCATTCTCACGCAATGGTTAGAATATTGCACTATATTTATCTTACATTATACAATCATCATAGTAGAGTATTGATATCCAACTTTTCATGCCTCTTTCATGAACAGGTAACTATTATAAGATATTAGATTAATAAAGCTAATATCTAGTATTTCTGTCTTTGTATTCTCATTTTCAAGTTAGTATCTAGACAGAAACTAAAGGGAAAATGTCCCAATTTATGCAAACTTTTGTTATGCTGATGATTTTTGAAAGATAATATTTCTTAAATATAGTGTTGATTGAATATTTTTGGTTCATTTGGGAAAATATTTAAAATTGTTTTATCTTTTTTAAAAATATGGATTATGTTAATTTGGCAACTATTCAGTTGAACCATTTACTTTTTTATTGTAAGGGTAAACTGTAAAGTTAAAAATGTTAGGACGTTGTTTGTTCCCATTTTAACAGCAAAAAGTTTCTATGCAGTAGCATAAGTGGTTGCTTTTAGTCAAGTAGGAGTAATGCAGAATGTTATCTTTTTATTTAGTTTTACAAAAGTATTTTATAACGCAATGCCAAAAATGATAATTAAGCACATAAAAAACATTAATATGTGTGTGAAATACCAAGATAACTCTAACAACCCCCATCTCAGATCAGTTGATATTTTCCCCCCAGAAATGAGGCCAAAGTTTATTTTAGTGTTGCTGGAATCAGGATTCAATGGGTGGGTGAGGGCTACAAGGAGAATTTTAAGTTGTTGGGCAAGTAATTTATTTGTTTTTCTATCAACATAACCACCAGAAAATAAATCAAATTAGTGTTAATGTTTAAAATCCTTTTACGTATTAATTCTTAATATTTAGATTCTTTCAAAAAAATAAAACTGGCAAAGTTACCATTAAATTTTCTCATGGGCACTTAACATTATTACATCATAGAAGAGTATGTTTTACAAAGATTCCATCTAGTTACAGGAACAAATAAAACCTGTGGTACATTCTCAATATATTTCTATAAAATATTGGTAAAGCATGTGCATAGGCAAAAAGGAATGCCTATGGATGCTTTTGAGCAGGGAAAATAGAACCTGATAATGTTTCAATGATATGTGCTTTAAAGGTCTTTCCTGCTAAAAATTCTAATAAATTCATAGAAGGAAAGAATAAAATGTAAATTGCCTTTTCAAAAAATTTAAAAGACTTCTCTGTGAAAGAAAATCCAACAAATCAGACACTGGAATACTACTGTTACCAAATAATTGAAAATAAAGGCATGTTATTGATAATGCATCATTGGCAAAAAAAAACAACAACAACAATCCTGAAAGTCACAATCCCCTTTCCAAAATATACTGAATAAGCAAATGGCAAAGTATAACAATTTTTTTCAAAACTGGCCCCTCAGCAGCTGCTACAGTAGTTCTAATTTGAGCACAAAATTAAAATGCAAAGTTTTAAAACTGAACACAAAAGGAACAAAAAAAAAAATGAGAACAGAAACTCTGCAAAGCATTTCAAAAGCAATTCAGGAAGGGTGTTGGTGTGAGCAAAGGGATCTTTTTTGAAACAGAGAGGCAGCTGTGCCCTTCAGAAGACAACATTTCCATTGAGATTACCAGAAAACAGGTTATATGTGAACATGTCTGTGGAGAAGACTGGAGAAAGCCCTCAAAAGAGGTGTTGGGTCTCATGGAGGAAGTGGCTGCTTCATTCATTCCAACAAAACATCTGTCTGAATGTTTGTTTGTTTTTTGCAATTTACCCTGATATATTTTAGAAATACATTTTAGAAAAAAGTTCAAATAAATTAAAAATCATCTAGTATAAAGTCCCAAAATGTTATTTAAACATAACATGGTTCAACAAAATAAAACCATATTGTACCTGGAAATAAAAGTCATTTCCTTACATGGGTTTTGAAAATAGTGGAGTTTTGAAAATAGTGGAGAAGCAGCTTATATATATTATCTCAGTGTTTAATTACAATTTTGAAATCTGATGTAGTTTGATTAAGTGCAAAGTAGTTCCCAGTTTATCATTTGCAAGACCAACTGTGCAATATCAGTCTACAGATGCATTCTGGGATTCAAGTCTCTCTTCTTCTTTGAGTAGGGTTTCAAGTACTGGTGCCATTACTAAAGCAGCCTCATCTTCATTATCTGTTTCTTCCACTAAGTTGTTGTCTTCTTCCTCTTTATCCTCTTTTCTAGATCCAAATTCTAAAGCACTATTTTCTAAAGCTTCTATATCCTCAATGCCCGCTTTATAATGGATCATAAGGAGTGTCAGGGCTTGTAACCTTTCGCCTGATTTAGCCAGTGCAGCAGCCAATTGCCTTTTTTTCCTTGTATCTGATGCTTCTTTCTTTTCTCTAATTAAGGAATTGTTGCTCTCCAGTTCCTGGTCTATTTCATATTGAAGTTTTTCTAACATAATCTCTAATTTCTGGATTCTTTCTTCTGTAGGTAAACTTCTATAAAGGTCTCGGCCAATTTCTTTCACTGCAATGAAAACACTATCATCAAGCCCTCCTTCCTTCCTTGGTAATTTAATCCCCGGAGTGGTTACTTGCTTGGAAGGACTGCTAGGGCCACCAGTATCTGTATCACTGCCTTCATTATCAGAAGGATGTGGTGTCTGCTTTGGTGAAGGTTCTACCACTTCAGGTCCTTGCTCATTAATACGAACTTTAGGAACTTGACGGAGGTTTAGGAACCGGCTGCTTGTATTAAGAAGGTGTCTTGTTAGGCCTGTTGCTTTATTTGCAGTTTTTAATTCTGAATCTACACGAGGTCCTGGCATGGAATCTTGGTTTTCAAATTTAAAAGGGTGTAAAACTCGTTCAAGCCGTCTTGTGGCTCCTAAACAGAAGGGAGCATCAGTCAGACACTTTTCTTGACATTTTTTGTGGCAAACGTATGCACAAACCACACACTGTGAAGCTGCTTTTGTCCAAACTTTTTTTTTGCAGTAGTCACACCAAGTTGGATTTTGAAACTGAGTATCTTGGAAATTATGCCTATTTTCAGTATAAGTAATTTGTCCAAAATAAGGATCCTCTTTTGAAAGATCAGGAGCTGCTGCTTCTTCTGAAATATTTTCTTTCTCTTTTTCCAACAGAAAAGTTGAGTCTTCAGGTTCACCCTCTTTTAAATATTTAAAGTGTACAGTGACATCACCGTAGCAAAATTTTTCATTGAAACCTTTGTGTGAGATCAAACTGCGCAATGCTGTTCTAGTTACTGCAGCTTTGGGTGCAGGAGGATTTAATCGAAATGGTCTAATGAATTCCATGGAAGATGTAGCTATACAATCTAAAGCCACATCTTCAAGTTTCACACTTTCATATCCCAAACAAACAAGCCCACCTACTTTGAAAGGGTCTCTACACCAAACACCAATATTTAGGTAAGTGTGCTCTTTTCCTACTTCAAATATATAGGAAGAGCCTTTTGTCCTTGCCCATTTACCTGCTCGATTACGGTAAGGAATTTCTGGTGATTCCCATGAATTATGGTTTTCTACTGCCTTAGCATTCAGTGAACTATGTGAATTCTCTGATATGTCCTTATATAATTCTGATTTGCTTGAAATAGTTTTATTGATAGGTGCTTTAATATTCTGTTGAGATTCTGTACTTTCTTTTAATGTTTCTGATTTATTTGCAATTATTTTTAAACTCTGTGAACTTTCTGAAGGCTCCTTAGCAATTGGTTTGGATCCTGTAGATTCTTCTCCTAGATCAATAATTCTGATTATCTTTTCTGAACCCTTGTCTCCATTATTAGCAGGAAGGGGCAGTTTGTCCAATTTCTCAGAAGATAAGTCACCAGTTTCTAATTTATTTTGAACTTCACTGGAAACTGCTGGCACTTTTATCTGTGGTCTGGGTGGGACAGGTGGTTTGGTTACATTTAACTGTGACTGTTTGTTTGTCTGTTGACTTACATCCAAATTCTCAGGAGTTTTGTGTATTGCTGGTCTGGATGTCTCCTTGAAAAGAACCCTTGGAGATGGCTGATAACTTCCTAGATGCAACTTACGATTTAATACTGGAGATAGCGTTCCAGGTGGTTTACCAGCAAGTGAAACTGGCATGTGCTTGGGACTGCTTGAAGAATCATCTTTGAATTCACTTGACTTTAGTACATTTGCCAAGTCTTCAAATTCTATATCTAATTCTTTGTTATCTATTTCATTCAGCAAATAGTCATCTGAAAATGTTGTCTCTTCCATCTGAGAAAGATTGTCTTGGACTAACGTCTGCTGACTATAGCCAACTGGTCTCTCATAATATATGGTGACTCTTTCACCGGCCTGTTTGATAAGTTTTAATACTTGTACTGTTGATGTAATCCTGACTCCTATTAAAAAACAGGAAAACAATAATGATTAATCTTTGCTGCAGCAACTGATAAAGTACCAAAACTGAGAATGCTACCCAGTCAAGGAGAAGCCATGTAGTCCCTTTCCCTTCCATACACAAATTGGGACTGTCTTATAAATTAATTCCTCATCAATGTTATTAATAAAGGTAGTAATGTAAATAAGAAGTAAAGCAATTACCATTTGCATTATAACAAAGAAACCCTATTTACACTAAGACTGTTGATGGAGGGAGAGTCAGTACTTGTGTAGTGGTTAAGGCTAGAAACTGGGAGATATGAGTTCTAGTTACCACAGGCACAAAGCCAAATGAGTAACTGTGGGCCAGTAACTCATTCTCAGTCTTAGTAAGGAGGCAATGGCAAACTGTTTCCAAAAACGTTGCCAAGAAAACTGAAGGAATTTTGTCTAGGCAGTTGCCAGGAAAGCACAAAGCAAACCAATCAGCTGATAGAGGGGTAAATAATAATGACAATAATCATCATATCCCCAAGGATACAATAGGTGCAATGTCCTAAGAAAGGAAGAAACAGGGAGATCTTTCCTCCACCCCAGAACTCACTTTGGGACAGTCATTCTTCCTTACCCCATTTTATCTCCCAAGATGATGAAGAGAAAAGGACAAATTTAAAATGCAACACATATATAAAATATATTCCTCTTTAAAGAAAACACATGTAATATTAACACAAAACAACACTGTTCAAGATAATAAAGATTTAGAGAATTAAAACTTCACATTTGCTATTCTCTGCACAAACATTATATATTGTGAACTCTTCTGTATCAAGAACAATCTTACATAAAGAGTTACCTAGGCACACAATTGTTAGTATCTCTTCTAGTGAATGAAAATCATTTTCTCAACAGCTACCAAAGTTGACACCAAATACTGATCTGAGTTTTTCTGAAATATTTATGTGTTTTCTATTCTCCAAACATAATGCCCCTTCAATGTTGAGAACAATATATCTAAAAACTACACTAAAATATAAATATGGCATTCCTGAGAAAACAAGTTATGGCATTGTTTCATTAGGGCAACAATCAGGGGTGGGATTAAACCGCTGTTACTACCAGTTCGGTGATGTTTTGCACGCGTGTGTAAAAAAAACATCAGCTGTGCTGCCCGGACAGCTGAAAAGCACTGCGCACAGGTGCACAGCATTTGAAAAGCCTCTTTTTTCCTGCTTTTTCAACCTCAGCTGTGCCGCACAAAGCACCAGAAGTTGAAAAAGCAGGAAATAAAGGACAGGTCAGAGCCCGGGTGGATGGGTGGGCCAAACAGCAGCAAACACAGATCTGGTTCGGTATCTGCTGCTCTTCAGAGCTATTGGTTCTATAGAACAGGGCAGAACTGGTAGTGTCCCATCCCTGGCACTAATGCCCTCAATATAACAAAACTGTTTATGATCCTGCTTGGTTGTGACTGATAAAGGATGAATGAAACTCTTTTTAATACCTTCCCAAAATGTCACTTAATTTTTATCCCTTCTGAGCACTTCCTCAGTTACATGAAGCTTAGCAGATCTTATTAAGCGTAGTCCATGTAGTTTCACTGCATACCTCCAATAAATAATACCCTGTCACCCCTCTGAAGGTCAGCAGCAGCAGCAGCAGAGTTTGGTGTAACAGTTTCAATAACAACATGACCTGTTTCTCCTTCTTTAGCTTGTGTTTGACGCAGAGTGAGTCCAATACTTGGCGAATTTCCTTTTATGAGTTCTGCCTGTAGGGGAAACAAATGAAAAATAATTTTCACTGTTAATATCAGGGTCTATAATATAAACAGTGCTATCAACTGATATTATAAAATATGGGGATCAGTACTGCTTGTAAAATCATTTCTTTTGATTAGCAATTCACTTGTCAACTATAAAAGATTTTAAAGTTTTTAAAATTGTTTTGAAAGCAAACACATGTATTCTATACAAGTGATCTAAAATTCATTACTGGAACCTCAATCAATGATTATCTAGACAGCATAGGTGGAAAAATCTTTTCTCTGATAATTTCTAGAATCTTTTCCAGTTGGAAAACAGATGTTCAATTTTAACTTTGTATATTTCTTTAACATTTTAGAAACATTTATGTAAAATCCTAGTGTCATAATCCAATGTAACTTCTAACAAATGGCCCTGATTTTCTCCGAATTATTTCAGCATATTTGTAACAACAAACACCTGAACTGTCCTGAGCCCCTCCTTGAAGGAGATCTAGAAACATGAAATATAAATAAATAAATAAAAGTGTAGAAATATTCAGTTTCTATGGCTAGCAAGTAAACCTATCAGCAATTAGCACAAATTGCCCAGGTATTCCAAGTAAGCTGCAATTACCAAACCAGAAAAGAGAAGATACAAACTGCAAAAGCAATTTAAGAGGCTATGTGTATTAGGTCGGCTTTTTAAAAAAGAGTGTAAGCTTTTTACACAATTCTAGGTACAGAGCTGTTTCATCAAAGAGAACAATTTAGCCAGTGTGATTCCTGCTGAATATGTCTTATTTTCTGACTTTTAATCTTTGCTAATTGTAGCTGGGATGCTATCTCAGACCTAGAAGAAAATTATTTTTACAATTTTCACCCTTTTTATATACACTGACAAAAAATATCCTCTAATTTGGCATCTGAGCAGAGAAAATTCTGAAAACTAAACTGTCTTATTTCTCAGGTAATAGACATTAATTAAATACAGCCTTTAAGGAAAAACAAATTGTTTATTAAAATTTAGTTATTTTATAATATTTCTGAAAGAACCTATTTTGTTATGAGGAATATTTAATAATTTAATTTATACAACTAGATCATCGTTATTCAGATTTCAAGCAGTTGAAATAGGGGTGGACACTGATAGGAGGCTGGTTCTTCTGGTTCACCTCCTTCCTCCAATGACTGTCCTTAATTGGTGAATAAGGAGTGAAAGGTCCAATTCATGACCCCTCCTTTGTGGAGTGCCCCAGGGCTTGGTTGTTCTCTCCACATCATTTTAACCTCTACATGAAACCTCTCAGTGAGAACATCTGTCACCACTGAATGAGGTATCACTAATATGGCGATGCTACTCAACTATATATCTTGGGTCCCGCGTCAAGTAAGTGATGCAGTACTTGTCTTTGTATATGCAAAATGGACAAAAGGAAGATCCCTTCAGATGAGAGCACTACAAGTTCAAAAAAAGAAGAGGCTTGTTATGACACTAGAGCAGAACTTAGATGGAATGAAATAACACATTAACAACTTGACAGTTTCATCACAAGCCCAGACTGGACTGCAACTGTCATGGGTGAAAATTATTTCTCTTTCATCTACCATGTGTGTTTTCTTAATAGTATGGCTATTTTGGGAACGAAGTTCATGCATGGTAAAGATATATACTTTGCAACCAAGAAGAATGACCAAAACAATTTTCGCTGTAGTTGAGGTAAAAGCAAAACTGTGTTTTTAAAACTGTATCCATATATTTCACTATATTTGTACCACAAGAAGGTTGGCTATTATTCCTCATTCTTTGCAGGGCTTCTTTTCCAGGTGAACAGTTTAATTAACAAGGCCATGAGAAAATTTATTTTATACATGAGCAAAAATCCATTGATCATTTACTTGGACAACAAGTCTAATCTATTCCCACTGGAGATACACAAAACCACTGATAATGAGGCTTTCAATAATAAGGGCTATCTGTACTACAACAATTCAATGCAATGATATAGGGAACTATAAGGAAGCACAAAATATTTCTTGAACAACATATGATAGAACAGAGACAGACAAAAGCGGGTCTATGATGCAGATGATAAGTTATTTGGGAAGTTTGTTTGCTGACTGGCATTTAGTGGGACAATTTCTCTCCAAGCACACTTTCTCTAATGAACTCTGAACGCATCTGGAATCCACGGAGCTCATTCAACATGGTACGAAGCAACTAATTTAGCTAGGCTGACTACTATTTGGAAGTCTCTGCTTCCCCTTCTTTCCTGCATTTTCCTTTTCTCAAAAAACTGTTTTTATCTGCAAGTTTGGCTCTCTTGGTTGAATAATGAAATTTCTGCCTTACCATGACTGAATCACGGCCTTTCTCAAGGCACATTTTTAGACTGTCAAAAAAAACAACACAACACAACACCAGAAGTTCAGAAAACACTAGTTAAAAATGATTAGAGAGCTTATAAATCCTCTGAAGGGTAGCTTAAGAAGATGCAGTTATTTAACCTTAAGAAAAGAAGAAGGGGGCAGGAAAGAGGAACATCACTCTTAAAATACTTCTTCCCATACAGAATGTCATGGAATGATGTCATGGAATATTGGAATCAAGTTATGAAAAGTAAAGCCCATGTCACACTGCCCAACGGATGCAAAAAGGACACAGCGGATGAGCAAAATGTTGCCATCGTTGTTATCCGCTCTCAAAAGGGGCAAAAATTTGCATAACCAGAGCGGATAACACGGACGCGGGGAGGACGCAGGGCGGATGCAGAGTGGATGCGGAACGGAAGCCCAGCGGATTGAAGTGGGATGGGAGCGGATGGTGCATCCACAGGGCTTCCAGGGGGCCTCAAGCAAAGCAGACGCGGAACAGATATAGCGGATGCAGAGCGGATGAACAGCGAATGGAGCGGATGCAGAGCGGATGCAGAGCGGAAGCCTAATGGATGCCTGGCGTTAATTGCGCATGCGGGGAGGATGCATTGCATCAGCCCCACGGATATAACGGAAGCAGCTCGGAAGCAGGTCGCCATTCAGAGGAAAGACCTGCTGGCCGGACGGATTGGCTGCCTTGCCTACCCTGCTGCATGTCTGCCTGCCAGCCTGCTGCAGCCTCCCTGCCAGCCTTGGTTCATGTCTGCCTGCCAGCCTTGGTGCCTGCCTTGGTGCCCAGCCTTGGTGCCTGCCTGCCTGCCAGCCAGCCAGCCTTCCTTCCAGCCTTCCTGCCTGCCAGCCTTGGTGCCTGCCTGCCTGCAAGCCTTCCTGCCAGCCTTGGTGCCTGCCTCCCTGCAAGCCTTTCTGCCAGCCTTGGTTCCTGCCAGCCTCCCTGCAGCCAGCACCCCACAACCATGCGGAAGCACAGCAAGCCTCAGCCATCTGCTGCCAGCCCTGGCAAGAGGACAGGGCTACCATCCCGCCCCCTGGCCCACTCTAGTTCTCCTGGGGCTTCTGCAGCACGGGCTCGCTCTTCTGGGGCTGGCGCTTCTGCTGCTTCTGCTTCTGGAGGAGCTAATGACAAGCACTCCAGCACAGGCCACCTCCACAGCACCTGCGACCCTTCAACCCTGAGACTGAGCGGACAAGAGGAGTGCCAGAGACTCATTTTTGTTTTATAGCTTGTTGTTAATAAAGTCTATTTATGATTCATACACTTGCTTCATTCTTTTTTTTTTAATAAAGTCTTGGTGGAAACTTTTAGAAATGGTTTAAGCCTTTGCATGCTTGTGGGCATGGGTTAAGATAGCAGTGGGGTAGGCAGGGATACCTGAGGAATGAGCAGGGATACCTTTGGGATGGGTAATAGCTGTGGGCTAGATAAACCTACAGTGCAAGCATAGTGGGACTGGATGGTCCACCCTCCCAGGTGCCACACCTATGGCCCTTATTATCAATAATAATGTTAATAATCATCCACACATGTCAACATAAAAACAACTCTTTATTAAATGCCCTGTTCATTGTAGGCCACCCAATATACATGGCCCAATCTCATCCGTGTCGTATGAGACAGGCTGAAGGAAGCATCCATTAAGCATCTACCATCCTGTCTTGCCACTCCACTGCTCCAGCTGGGGAGTTGCACCAGCGTCTCAGGAGAGGTTGCGCTGCTTCTTTCCCTTCACGTGAGGCTCTGTTGGGGGCCTTGCACATCCTCAGTGTCTATCAGTTTTCGCCCTTGCCTCCATTCCCCAGGCTCCATGTCCCCATTGCCTTGCTGACGGTCCAAAGCCTGTTCCTGTAACACTGGGTAGCGGGGCGCATGAGATTGTGCAGGATGCAGCAAGCTCCCACGATCCTCCTCACGGTCTCTGGGCTATGCTGCATGGTGGTGAGAAGTACCTGGAACCTGTTGGCCAGGATGGCCAAAGGCGTTGTCCACCACCTGCCTTGCCCTGGACAGCCTGTAGTTGAAGATCCTCTCTTTACGGGTGAGGCATCTGGAGTGTAGGGCTTCATGAGGTAGGTTGTGAGGGAGAAGGCGTCATCCCCCATGATGAAGTAGGGCACATCTTTGCGTGTCGTTGGGCAGCGGGTCTGGATCTGGGAAGCCACGATGAGGTTGCGTTTCCAGCCCCTCCTTGAGGACACTGCCGTTGTATACCTGGGCATCTGAAGATGAGCCGTTGCCTGAAGCATCGATGTACATGAACTTGTAGTCAGCATCGACCATGGCGAAGAGAGATGATGCTGAAGAAGCCCTTGGAATTGAAATAAGTGGAGCCTGAGTTGGTTGGAGATTTGCAGGCCATGTGCTTCCCATCTATGGGCTCCAACGGTGTGGGGAAGTTCCACTTCTGATACCCCTGCTCTGCAACTTTCTTCCAGCCTTCTTCAGTGGAGGGATACTGGAGGAGTCCTCCTTGTATTCTTCGATGATGGCCTGCACCACTTCTCTGACCACAATGCTGATGGTGTTGGATGGCACCCTCCAGCCGTACTGCATGCTCCTGTAGGTGGTCCCGGAGGCCAGGTGGCGCAGAGTGAGTGCCACCTTGAGCCAGGTTCCAGGCTGGGGTGGAAGGTGGTGCTCTGCTTGGTCAACCTGGGTGTCAGGCGCTGCATAACTTCATCAAACATGGCTGGAGGCATTCTCATGAAGTTCTGGAATGCCCGCAGTGTCTTCGTTCCTGAGCTCCACCATCAGCTGTTTGAACAGTCCATCCTCTGCTCTTCTGGCAAACCATCTTCGGACCCAGACTCTTTTTGGCTGCCTCTTTTTCTTCTCACAGTAGAGTTCACAGAGCCTGCAGATGGCTTCGCACTGTTGCAGAATGTGGTGGCTGCCGAAAGGACTTTGTTACAATCCAGGTGGACATGACTGGATGCTGTGGAGAAGGAAGAGTCAGATGAAGGCTGCAGAGGTCTGCACAGCTGGGCTGCAAGTGAGATGCAGATGAGTTGCTCCCCCTTTTTATTGAAATATAGGTTTTCCACTAGGCATCCTCTAGGGATCCTCTAGGCATCCTCTAGACATCCTTAATATCCGAGATAGGTCCCCTCTGCGAACGTTTTTTCCATTTTAAATGCTTTGTTTCCGTGCTGCATCCGTTCTGCATCCGTTCCGCTTCCTCCCTGCATCCGGCGGATGCGAGTTGCGCGGATGCGTAGTGATGCCTAGCGGATATAGCGGATGCGTAACGGATGCGTAGTGGATGCAGAACGGACGAACTGGATACATTTTCCGCGCAAAGTTTTGGGCAGCCCAAAACTTTTTGAGCAGATGAAACGTCCATAAACGGATGCTGGACGGATAGAAAGCCAAACGGAGCAGTGAGTACATCGCGTTTTCCAACGGATGGCAAGCTTTTTTGTCCGTTTTACATCCTCTTTGCATCCGTTGGTTCGGTGTGACATGGGCTTTAGGTTGCAATTGAGTGTTTCTGTATGTGTGTGTTTTGCAAGAACATTTGGAACACTTGAACAGTGATCTCCGACCCTTTTGGCTTAGTGGACTGGCAGAGGCAATGGCAGAAGGGATTGTTTTTTCTGCACAGTCCAAGGATAGAGTATAATCTGTTCAACCTCTTGTGGACCCTTAACTAACAGAAGTTAAAGAGTTTGCTGCAGTATCGGTAAGAATTTTGGCATTTAAATATGTAAAAAAACCTGTCATTTAAATATGATAGGAAACATTTGCTTTTACAGTAATGTATCTTTCATGTGAGCTTTCCCAAAATTACAGAAAAACTGCAAGGGTTAAGGTCATTGTTAGCATTTGGAAACATGGCCTATTTTATTTCTTGCTTACAAACTGAAAGAGTTCTGTGCTAGTTTATTATTTCAAGATCACTCAGCTGGGTTAGTTACACAGTATGTAAAAGAAACCTATTTCCTACTGAAGAAATTTGTTAATCTTCAAATGTCAGCAGAAATTCATGAAAAATAAAGCTCTTTTTTCATCACTGAATTCTTGCTGTTCATATCCTGTGACCTATATTTTTTAATATCCTGTAAACAGCATAGTAGTGAAATAATTAAAAGTGAAAAGATTCTACAATGTGTTGGCATTTAAATTATTTGACAAACAAAAAGAGATTTAGGTTTCTGACCTGTTAAAATCAGGCAATGTGGATTAGAGACTTATTTTTCAAAACAACTTAAATTTATGAATTTGTTTATATGATAAATTCTCTTCAAGGATAGTTATATATTATAGTAGAGAACTGGAATTGATGAGACTCTGTTAAATAACTGGGGATTTTAAAATTGCATTAATCCTCCTACTTGATACTTGCCATTTGGCAGGAATAAAACAACTCTCTCCCTCTTACTTCTTTTTCTGAGCACATTGAATTGGTATGCTAGATGCTTAAAAAACTTTGCAAAGAAAACAATATAAAATGGAAAGTAAGGTTCTTTGGTCTTTACAAATTGTAAAAAATCCATAAAGTGCATGCTTTTGCTTAAACTGATCCAAACCAATATGAGGGGAAATACCCTTCAATGTATAAACTGCAAGTTCACACTTTATGACTTATGACAGGGCTGTCAAATTCCCAGCCCATGGGCCAGATACGTCACATGCTGGCCATGTCCATGCCCGGTTTAGTGAAGGGAAAAAAGCTCTGATAACGTCTCCATGACAATGTGAGTTTGACATCCCTGGTTTATGATGAATGAAACAATGAATTACAGGTAGTCCTCAACAATTGAGCCCAAAACAGTTACTAAGTGAATTTTGTCTCATTTTTTGACCTTTCTTGAAATGATTGGTAAATGAATCATTATTGTTAAATGAATCACTGCAGTTATTAAGTTAGTAACACAGTTGTTAAATGAATCTGGCTTCCTCATTGACTTTGCATGTCAGAAGATCACAAAAGGTGATCACTTGACCCCAGAGCACTGCAACCATCATATATATGAGTCTGAAGCTTATTCTTAAGCTTAATCAAGCGTCTTCAGCTTAATCATGTGATCATGAGGAAGCTGCAATGGTTGTGTGAAAAATGGTCATAAGTTACTTTTTTCAGTGCCTTTAACTTTGAATGGTCACTAAATGAACTGTTGTAAGTCAAGGACTATGGTACTGATCTCGCTAGTTTATATTAATGTTTTGGTTTTTTTTAAATATATAGACTTCTCTCCCCAAATATCTTCACACCTCTTTTCTAATCTTAGCTTCATGCTTTATTCAGCTTTTACTTTTTCTCCTGAATTGATAACCTGTTTCTTCAATTATCTGAGGAAATTAGAAGTTGATCATAAGTAGGTGGTGATGTAGCTACCTCTAGAAACTTATGTATAAAATTAAATGTGCCCAATTTTTTAGCATCTAAAAAAAATCTCCAGGCAAAAGGCAAATATTTGTTATTTGTTAGAGCTTATTTGAAAAAGCTCTTGGAGTGGTCAATAGGCATAAATGGCTGTTGACGCTGGTTCTATAGAGCAGGGATGCTGAAAATCTGAAGAATAGCTGTTGCTGGGAGAGGCTGTTTATCTGGTAAATTTACCCTTCTGTATCTTCACCTCTGCAGGGCTTCTCTTTTCTTTGTTTCCTAGCTACTGCATTTCCTCTCATTTGCATGTTTTATTCTACCTTTTCTCTTCTTTTTTTCTCTTTTCACCCCATATCTATCCTATTCTTTTTCTTTTCATTTTCTTATCTTGCAGGAACATCTGCTTACTTGTTTATTAAATTTGTATGCTACCAATCTCACTGTCCCAAGTCTGGGAGGCTTACAATATACAAGAACAGGAAGCAGTAAGAAGTTGACTTTTGCATTTATGCCTGTGAGAGTGACATGTATAAGAGAGAGAATAGGATTATACAGATGAGAACCAAGTGCCAAGTGCAGGCTTATATATTAGATAGGATTTTAAATTAAACTATCTCTAGATTCTCTACAGGTACGCAGTGGCTAAGACACTGAGCTTGTCAATCAGAAAGGTCAGCAGTTCGAATCCCTAGCACCACATAATGGAATGAACTCCCATTACTTGTCCCAGCTTCTACCAATCTAGCAGTTTGAAAGCATGTAAAAATGTAAGTAGAAAAATAGGGACCACTTTGGTGGGAAGGTAACAGCGTTCCATGTGCCTTTGGCTTTTAGTCATGCTGGCCACATGACCATGGAGACGTCTTCAGACAATGCTGGCTCTTCGGCTTTGTAATGGAGATGAGCACCATCCCCTAGAGCTGGGAATGACTAACACTTGTGTACGAGGGGAACTTTTACCTTTACCTTAGACTCTTTCACACTATTTATTTTTAAGACAAAAATATGGTTCGGCTTTGCCCATGCTACCATGTAATTCTTAAAGATTAATCTTCAGTTTTTTCTGTAAATTTCTGTAAATAAATTCCTGTTCTCAGGTGAGAATGAATATTTGTTTTATACAAAAAACAATACAGACAATCCTTTTAAAGCTAAATTTGTATCTGTAATTGTCTCAAGCAGCAGTTATCAAATATAACATCTCTGCCTCCAAATACATGGCAGGTTCTGACTTTTATGGCTGTCAATTGTTTCATGCAAAGTGAACCATCAATTAGTTTATGACTCTAGATCAAGTCTAATTTAATTATTTTCTGACTGAACAACTAGCTTCATAGTTAATCAACTTTTATTCTGCTCAGCTCAGAGACATGCATTCATCTTTTAAAGTAAGAGTCATCTGGAGATCAGATGATATTCCTACCCTGACAAAACTTTCCTCTGACAAATTGTCCAATGTTATACCCCTTTAGATAAATAAAGTTGTCTAGATTAAAAAAAATCCTACACAAAATATTTATAGGAAGGGATTATAGCCCGGTGATCACATGACTTCCAGCAAAACCAAACAAGCATAAATCTATCCTATATTAATGTTTTCAAGGCTTTCCAGATCATAATAAGGGGGAAGCTGTATGGATCTCAAAGGGACCTCATTCCAGAGGGCAAGCACTGCTACAGAGAAGGTATGCTTCTTGGACCTTGAAATGTAACAATGTTTAATCAAGGAGAAGGAAAGTGCATTTATTCAGTTAGATCATCCTGGACAGGCAAAAACAGTGGAAGACAGGTGCTCCATCAAATAGTTGCACTCTATGCTAGGAGTTCATACCAGCACCTTGAAACACACCCAGAAGCAGACTGTCAATCAATGAAACTTACAAAGTAGATGAATCATATGGGCATTCAGAAGCCATGCCATTGCTGCTTGTGTTGTTGCATTCTGGAACTGTGGAAATTTCCAAGTGGTCTTCAAGGACAACCTCATGTAAAGCAAATTGCAATAATCGAGTCACAATGTGACAAGAGAACCAGCAACTGTTTAGAGTGAGTGTCAACTGAAGCAGGAAAGACCATAACTGGTGTTCCAGTAGAAACAGTGTAAAGGTATTCTTGGCCATAGCTGCCACTTGTCTTTTAAGCAATAGCTGCAAGTCCAAGAGAATTCCCAAGTTGCACACTCTTCTGACTGGAGAAGTAACTCATCCAGAGAAGTAAAGATAATTCCTACATCTCGGTGGTCTTTACTGCCACAACTATTAAATCTTTTTAGGATTGACTAAGAGTTGGTTTCTCCCCGATCAGTCATACAAAACCTCCAAGTATTGGGACAGAACCTTGGCTAGCTTAAGGTCAAAAGATATAACCGGGTATCTTCAGCATACCTATGGCACCATTCTCACACTTGCAGATGACATCACCCAGAGGTTTCATGTAGATATTAAGCAGGCAGGCAATATATGTAAAGGAAGAGAGAGACGAAGGGAGGAAAGGAAGAGATTGCTGATGCTCTCCATCAGTTCCCACAAGGAAACTCAATGGGGAATCCAGCAGGAAATTAGAAATTTCTCCTGCTCCCAGTGCTTTTTTCCCTACTAAGTCATTCTGTTTCTCTGTTAGGTAAAGAAATATCTCTGAAAAGATGAGCCAATGGGGCATGGACTGTCTAGCATATACTGTTGTTGTGGCAGAAAATCTATGCATAACAGAACACAACTACTACAATCTTTGGAGTCAAGATGACAAAACAAATTAAACATTTAATACAGACTGAAAAAACAGATCAACTTTAAATTTATATAAAGGATATTAGGGGTGTCAAACTCAAACTGCATCTGGCCCATAAGGTGCTTAGATCTGGCCTGTGGGGCCACCCTGGAAACAGCGAGGGACGAGTCCGCGATGCCTCTGCCAGTGAAAGCGGAGTTTGGAAGGACCACGTGTGGCCCTATCAACTTTTATTTTCATTGGTAGAGGGTTGCAGGAGGTCGTCACAGCTGGAAATGGAGCTTGGGATCCCGTTTCACTGGCAGAGTGCTGAGGCCACCACAGGCAACTCCAACAGGGACATTGAGCTGGCCACAACCCACCCCAGCCTCCCAAGGTCAAACACAACCCTGATGCGGCCCTCAATGAAATTGCGTTTGACACCCCTGGATTATATGTTGCACAACCCCCAAGTCTAAAACTTTCTCCCGGAATATTTACAAATATTGACATTTACAAGATTTTTTTTGTAAAAAGTGACATTTTAAAAGTTTCTCCCTCTTCATCTCAGTTCTTGTTTGACAGGATTAACAAGTGAAATGGCAGACTTTAGTAAGCATAGTAAATTGCTAACCATATGAGGCATTTAACGAAGGCTCAAACATTATTAATTCATCATACTTCAAATGAGACAAGATGTCATGTATTTGTTTCTAAGACATGGATAAATTTAACATTAGTATCGCATGTGAAAATTGAAGTCTTTTCAGAATGAAATTAACATCTTTTGAAAAAATGACATTTCATCAGAATTTTTATAAATTAGTGGTTTAGCTCGAGGAATAACTCAGGAATCTATGCATTTTCTTCTCATGAGGCATGAAGTAGCAAAGTGCAAGTGATTTTAATTGTGTAGTTCAACCACTGATATTTTTTCCTACAAAAATTTTCAGTATTTTATATATTATTATTGTTATGATTAATCTTGAATTTGATTCATAGTCTGGGACTAGTAAAATAGTTCAAGTCCTAAGCAAGGACCTAAGAGCTGTTAAGGTAACATCTGAGTATATAGATAATTCTGATTAGGGTAGTTTTTTGCTTTTTGTTTTGCAAAGTCATTTTCTAGGCAGCCTACTGTTTCACAAAGTTTTTCATTTTATTTTCAAAATAAATTTGAGAGATCTCTTAAGCAGATACAGATTGGCCCAAAGTAAACAATGGAGAAGGAATCTGAACTTGTTCAGTCTTTCTAGCATCTTAATCATAACTGTACAGGATCTAGCTTTATTAAAAATGAGTGTGTACAATTTGCATATTTGTGTACAATCCCTAAAGTCTTCAAATCCAATATGAAATAAAAGAAAATGACAGCATGCAGGTACTAGATTTATTTGCAGTTTAACAACCCTAGTTTATCAAATCCATGTTGTTACTTTTAAACCAATTACTGTATAAAAATAAAAATACAAAATAGAAATGGAATATCTGTAACAAAGGTAGGGAGCATCTCCAATATTTTCTGCTGAATTCCCATATCATTTGCTTTGTATATAGAAGACCACTTGGGAAAGCAATTATGTTTGGAAGAGTTAGAGGTAAAAGGAAACAAGATCACCAAAGAACATGATGGCTGGACACCATCAGAGCTGATATTAGCCAGAGAATAGAAAAACTCAAAGAAGTAGTGTAAGATCAAAAGATGTGGAGAGATCTGGCCTATAGAATTGCGAAGAGTTAGACATGGCTGAATGGATATCATCATTGCTATCATCAAGATGATTTGGGAAATACTCTAGTCTGAAATCTGGAAAATAGTTAGTTGCCAATCAGTGTAGATTAAGTTCACTAACACAGTGGCCACGGGAAGTTCTCTGATTTTATGTTTAAAATTAATCTTATGGACTCACTGGAAGACCCATCTACTTTCTGTCAGGAGAGGGAAGCAAAAAGGCTTTGCTCTCATTTCCTTCCAGTGACTTTGTTACTAATAGAAGTTACAAGACAATAGTATTACAGGAAAAGAAATGCAGAATCCTTGTAAAAATGGGATAGTGTATATAGCTGCTGATCTAGACAAAACATAGCCATGAAGGGGGGAAAGCATACTTAAATTATATAGCAATCATGTAGCCAGAAATATCACCAGCTTATCATATTGAACCATGGACAGAAAATTACTAATGTGCCTGAAACAAATATGTCACAGTCAACTGACATTTGAAGCAATATATTGGATAGGTTAATAATCCTGATTCTCCTTTTACGATCAATTATGTACCAATATACTGTAGATGATGTGATAAGATTAAAGTGTCACCATTGTTCATTGCTGTGACTAAGCTGTCTAACTTATCTTCACTAATAAAATAAAAAACTAAAATGCCAAAGTGGGCTTGTATTTTTCTCAAAGAGTTTGGATGCACAAGATAACAGTTGTTACTCTCTATATCTCTAAACATATTTAAATCTTTGCACAAAATTACCGAAAAGATCCAGATATTTTTTAAAAAATTGATATCTAACAAAAGGTATTTCTACTGAGGGTTTGCCACTAATATTACCTTGATTACAATTTATTGATTTCAATGAAATAAACAATATGTGAATATTTTAGACATGCAGCTTAAAGTTTAGAATTCCTGAAAGACCTGTCACCATTAGAGGTTTCACCAATATGATGAAGATAGGATTTCTCCCCTCAATATGATATTCATTAACTATTCTCAAACTGCAGGCTTTAAATTTTTCTCTCTCTCAAATACTGTACTTCAATTTTTTTTCAGCAGCAAATGCTAAAAGTCAATAATAAAGAGTCAAATAAACAGGGAAATACAATAACCAGAGAAATATATGATTAAAATTAAGAGTATCATAAAGATGCCTGCCTGATCAGCATGAAATATAAAATTCAACTTGGTAATAATGGTTGTTGAAATAATATAGGAGCATTTTATTGTAGCCAAAAACTTTTGGATTAAACCATTAGCAAATCTGAGGGGTGAAATTCCCGTCAGTACCAGTTCTTCAGTAATCTGAGAACCAATTTTTTTTTCAAAATATATAGTTCATTTTTAGCAGAGCAAAAAAATATGTTTCTTCATTGGGATTTTTCAGTATATTGTACCAGAACTAAGTAATCAGTGGCTTTCACTACATTCAAATGCTCAAACTGGGTCTTTAATTTCTGTTAGATGAAAGGGATGTAGGAAGTGACATTTTACTATCCTTTTTTCCATTATTTCAAGGATTCATTTGTTTTCAGCAGAGGCTGGAAAAGGATGTTGTGAAAGGATTACCAGAAAATGTAGAGATTATGCTTTGGCAAACTTGTGAATTTGTCTAACGGTGGAGGAGGATGGTTCCTTGACTCTGGAGAGGACTTTCTAGCTGAAACAAAAACTGATTTGCTGAAAGAAGCATCTTTATACAAGATATATTTGAAGAGTAAGTTCTAACCTAACATCCAGAATTACTTTCATCTACCATTTTCTTTCTTGGAATTTCCCCCCTTAATTTTCATTTTTTAAAAAAATTGAACCAATTAACATATTTTGAATTATAACGATGTTTACAATATAATGTAGTCTTAAAATAAACATAAGAGAAGAAAAGAAAAAAATTATTATACAGAAAAATATAAAGCATACAAAACTAATTCAAACAATGAATGAATATTAACAATATATCACTGTAATTTAGTGGGGAGTTCTATATTATATAACTCCTTAGCCAGCCTCTATGTCTGAAAATTCCAGTTCTTGACAGATTCCAAATATTAGAGACATAGCCAAGAGGATCATACTCAGGCTTATTAACAGTTTTACTGATATCACCCCCATATGTGGCAGTAATAGAACATCCAAACCATGAGTTAATTTTTAAGCTGTATCACAACCAATAACAACCAATATTATAAAACATTCACAAAGGTACCCAAAGTACATGAAACATGTTTTTGTTTAATCTCATTTTCAGATCATAGGAAATTAATTTCATGTTATTTAAAGCAACCTTCCATTCTTTTATCAGAATAGGACATTCAAACTTATTACTCCAGAGGTAAAATAAAAAAAGTATTAATGTTCTTCAATTTCTTTAACAAAAAAATACTTGCATAGAAGCCACAGTCTGTTCCTCTATACCAGGCCTGTCAAACTGGCGGCTCATGGGCCAGATGTGTCACGTACAGGCCACGCCCACCACAGCTCCACAAAGGCAAAAACATTGTAATACGTCACATAATGCAATCGAGTTTGATATCTGTGCTCTATAGTAACATCCAATCATAGAATATCAGAAATATCAAGGGAATATGGAAAAATAGAACTAATTAGAAATGCTTGTATTAAATAAACTTCTAAAAATTATTCTGGAAATAAATAGAATTCATTTTTAATTTTACAAAATGTTTTCAAACAAAAATCTCAAGACTGAATTGATCCTAAGGAATATTATGAAAGGCTCAATTTACCCAATAAATAGATTTACCAAGAATTTTTAACTAAAGGTATTATAGCTATAATGTAAGATTTTCAGAAGTAAACGGAATGCTGATAACCTGGGAAAAGTTACTGAGGAGAGCACAGAGCTCTGGCATAGCAAAAGGAAGTATTGCCTTAGAAAGAAACTCCATTCATGGAATAACTGCTTCGTTGTTTTTTCAAAATTCCATTGTCTTAGTCCTGCTCCATTACCTCATACTCTTATGATCTCAGTGACCTCATCAGGCACATGATATATTTATATCCAATGAAATGTTTGGCTGCTCTAGCCAATTACATGCATTCTATTATCTGTAAAATCTACAAAAGGAGACTATAACTCTTCCCTTCTTTAGGCTGATCTTTGCCTCCTCTGGTGTCAATAAAGCAATTTATTCTTCAATGGAATATGTCCTAAAGTCTGGTTTAATGAATCCCTTTTAAGGAAGTACTCCCTACTACAATTTCAAGGTTTAATAACTGTTGAGTGTAAAGAAAAACTGATTTCTGAAATTTCTTAATCCAGTTACTGGCCAAAGCAAGGATAAATGCCCAGTGAAGCCTGAAAGTATGGAAAACAAAATTTATTTTTTCCAAAATGTTGACCTTAAATGCTTTGCAGTGTCAATGCTTTCAATCCTACTGTATAATATCAGTTGAATTATTTTTAAATCCTGCACTGACCATCAAAGCCCTGTGCAAGAAATAATTTCCACTGAACACTTTGGGAGTTGTATTGTTGGACCCTAAGATGCCATCTTACAAGGATGAAGAAAGCAACATCAGCTTTGGCAGCAGTATGTTATTTTAAAATAGATTCCAGGTGGCAATTGTTATGATCTCCACATGATTCATTGCACAATTTTCTAATTGCAGAAATGTGATTAAAGGACCATTCACCATGGAGAGAGAAATTAATGCTTTGGGCAAGGTTTAACATTCTAAAAGCCATATTTGATGTTTGCATTATTTTTAACATGATGAAGTTGTTCACTTTAGAATAATCAAATAAACATTTCTGAAAAAGGAATTATAGTTTAGTTCGGATCATGTAGGAAATATGTCTGAATGCCCTTTAGCAAAAGAGAATCACCATTCTCCTTTTATTCCTTCAGAAGGTTTATTTGAAAAAATATCAAATATTTACAGTATATGGGAACATATCAAAAAGGCTATGAAGAAAAAAAACCTTTCTCTGATGAGAATAGTTTAAGAACCTTGCTCCAAATTGATCTTTCTGAGATTAAGTAGGAATCACTTGAAAGTTAATTATTCATGTAAATCAGAAGAGGGGAGAAGAATCAAGAACAGACATCTTTGATAGAACTGGGGTTTCAATTCATGACTAGTTAAATATTCCTTGTCCCAGTGAAAGCGATGGCAACATTGAGGCTTCCTCTTAAAAACCTTGTTTGTCATACAGTAGGTATCCAATTTAAATTACTTACTTAATTTTGCTTATATGAACAGAAATCTCAGCTAAGTGACAGGATAAAATAGGGGATTCAATTGGTGTTTTCTGCCAAGTGCAGTGATATTGTGGAATACATACTAAGAATAAGTTTAAAAATATTAATTCAATAATACATTAAAAATAGCAATACCGCCACCTCCTGTTCAAAAGTATGCAATTAATTACATGGGCTGAGGAAAAGAAAATGCTACATCAAGTTATGCTTCTCAAAAAGAGTGTCATGCCTTTATTTATTTCTAACATTTAGGTACCACCCATCTTACTCTCAGAGTGAGTATTGCCAACCTTATGCCATCAGTGGTAGCAACTAAGAAAAAAAAACATTCTCAAAGATTGTGAAGACAAAAATAAGTTGTAAATTATAAAACTTATATACACAAAAAAAAACCCAACCCAAAGAAAGTTTGGAACAGCCATTAAACATAATGGAAAACCACTGCTTTCCTCATCCCCACACCGGGATACTGCCCATTGTTCAAGCAAAGTAATTTAATTTATACCACACCTTTATTTTTTTTTACATCAAGGCAGCATACCTAATGTTCTCTGCTCCTACTTTCTCCACAGCAGTCCTGTGAGGTAGGCTGGGCTGAGAGACAATAGCTGACTCTGATTCCAATAGGTACATAATAGGTACCTAAATGTACAGAAAGAATATAAGGAATCTTCTTTCTAGGAAGTGACTGGTCCATGAGATAATGAGCCAAAATTTATACTGGAAACATTTAAAGTTCATACTGTAAGATTATGTATGAAATATAGTATGTTACATATTATATAGTATATTAGGTTTATTACATAAAATATACCAAATATCGCAGCTGTATGAAACTGAAATTGTGGAAAATATGGCTTACTGTCTTGATGAAAGTCCTTTCTTTGTCTTCCCAAAATTTGTCACTCAATTCAATTGTGCAGTGAATATTTATTTCTCTCTCATAGGATCCAAAAATAAATAATCTGAAATTCAAAGATATAATTGTTAGATTACCATTAATTGCTTACAGCTGCTATATTTTCTTTAGCAATTTATTGCTATTTCAGGATACCAGAAGTTAAAAATAGAATTTGCACCCTCTTGTGGAAACAGGTAGCAAATGAAAGCAAAGACACAATTTTAACATTTTTCATATACAGTAAGTAATATATACACTAAAATAAGTAACAAGTGTAAACTGCGCATCATTGCAAAGTAAGTAATCATAAAAACTGTGACTGAAAGCTAATTTTAATTAAATATATATTAGTGAAATTATTCTAAAGGGAAAATATTCTTTTCTGACAGGACAAACAGGTATCTGTCACCATAACTTTTAAGTACTTTCTGAAAATATGTGCATTATGAAATGTACCTGTCACCTAATTGGAGTAGCCTTTTAACCCATATTTTAATATATATTCAGTATTGCTTGTGTGTGAAGATTCTGCATTTTATAGGAATATTTGTGTTTCTAGTCAACTGTTATTCAATAGCTTAACTGCCAAATAAAATAAGAAAAATAGGTTAGATTACAGATCAAGGAAGTCTTACTGGTCTTCTCTATTATTTTTTCTGAATTATATATAAGAAAATTTAAAACATGTCTATGTTGGCTAATTTTTCTGTATTAACCAACAGGTTTGATTACTTATGTACTATGAAGTCAGTATTGACTCAGTGACTATACAGATTTTCTCCATGATGATTTCTCTCTAATCTGGTTCTACATTTCTTCCAATGGAACGAACACCTATGGCTAGTGTAAACTGACCATCTATCCCCTGAGAGGTTGTTCTCTTTCCTTCCACTTTTCCAGTGGTAGGACACTTCTCCAGAGAGTTAGGTCTTCATATTAAACCTTTATATTCAAAGTAGAATAATTTGAACCTGGTTACTGTTGCCTCAAGTAAGAACTCTGAGTTGATTTGTTTGATGGTCCCTTGGTTTGTTATCTTGGCTATCCAAAATATTCTTGGGATTTTGAAGAACAAAGTTCAAAAATGTCAAAACTTTATTCCTGCTTCTTCAAAGTCCCACTTTCATTTACTGCCTGCATAATTTTGATCTTTGCAAGTGTGGGCACATCATTGCATCTGAGAATTTCTTCCAAGTTCTTGCTATTTTACCAAGTGTTAATCTGCATCAAGTTAATTGCCAGGTACTTTTTAATGTGACAGCTGATTCTAAAAGGCAGAAGTTATCCACTGTTCCAATATCTTCACTGACAGCTCTAAAGTTGGTTGTTGCACTTGCTTTCATTAGTTTGGTCTTCTTTGGTTTACTCTAATCACTTTTTTTTTCATCGTGTTCCTTGACTTTCATTACTAGAGCTTGCAAATCATTTGCATTCTTAGCTATCACTACCCAAAGTACATGCAGTTGTTCTTTAGTTTCCTGAGCTTTTTATCTTGCATCTGATAAGTTAGCTCAAGATACATCATTTTGACAGAGAAAAGTCTCTGTCTTGCCTATCACTCTCATATCCTACTTAAACAGGACTGTTTATTACCATTATCAACTGTTATCTTCCCACTAATAATGACTCAGCAGTAATTCCACCAAGTTATTTGGGGGGGGGGGGGACAGGA